>BRZM01000010.1:10799788-11065234 GCA_033238685.1 Lates japonicus | reverse complement strand
TACAGGCTCAGCAGAACAATGGGGTCTTTTCGGTCCCTGGAGCTCACTTGCGATGAGAGCAGAGAGCTGCAGCAGTCGCTACATCCTACATCGTGCACACACACACACACACACACACACTGATGGGCTCAGGCCTGACTGAAGCTGTTTCCTCTGGCTGCAAAGATGCTTGCCTCCTGCCCACTCTCTTGTCGCCGGAGACAAAGCTGCCTGAGACAAATATCTGGTGAAATGCTAAACTTGGCTCAATGTAGGTCACAGAAATGTGGTCAAGTAAAGGGGTTTCTGGGTTTCACACTCTAAGCTATGCATGCTGTGCCTCATACGTATGTGGTTACAACCACTGTGTCAGTCTGCCTCAGTTAACATGTTGTGATATTATTGGTTTTAAGATCTATTCACTGTGAGTGTGGAACCGTCGGTCTATTTACAAAACATATGGGCCATGGGTAAATTAACTGCATATGTTTTCTTCTTCACTTAGCGAAAAAAAGTGACCACATGACTGCAGTATTTTACAGACTACATAAAAGTATGCACTGTAAGTTGAATGTTGTAACATGATGCATTCATTCAAATGTGCATTTCTTTCTATGTAAATGTTTTTTCATGTGATTGAATCTTCCCATGTCTTTGGATGTCATACACATTATTGTTTGTAACTCAAGAAAAAATCAGACAAGCCAGGCTAAATAGTTTAGTCCCTGGAACAATGTCTTTTAACACCCACCACACACTTTCATATTCTGAGTGGCTTTAACCTATTAACCCATCAGTGAGAACAGTTAATATCTTTCCACGATTAAATGCTCTTTACACCAAATGTTACGGCCTTCAGTCCACGTGTTGCATCTCTCAACACTATGTAAACATTAGTCCCATCCTCATTAATGTTAAGTTTGTACTCTGCAGTCAAATTCAACTCCTGTACACTTAAAAAAAAAAACAACCAAACACTTGATTTCCTTACTCACTTGTGGTGTTCCTGACATCTGAATGATGCATTTACTCTCCTTCGATCTCCCTGGAGTTGAAGATTGGGACCCTCACCGCCACCTTCACGGCCCGCTATGATGCAGGTGGCTGTGTGGTGACCCGGGCTGGAAGTCTGTGTGGCTGCACAGACTCACCTAACCTCATGAGTAGATGAGAAGAGTTTATTGGATTTATGAGCAATAACATGTAGAGAATGAGATGAAACACCATGTGGCATCATTACACCTGTACATCATATAATATGGTGAAATACCTACAAATATAGAATTCTTTTGAAACTATAATAGTTTATTGTTATTACAATCTAATAATGAGGACAGGCCTTGTTGGCCTAAACAAACAGCTATGACTAACCGACACATCTCCATTTCCAGGCCCTAGATCAGTCAACAGCTTCAAGGCAGAGACTCACAGCTCCCAAAACACGCTGACTAAATAGCCAGCCCCATCATTTGTAGAAAGTCATCAGCATCCCTCTATTCTACAGTAAATGACTTGCTTATTCCTGGGCATCATTTCTCCTCATCCATCACAGCTGAAGGCCTTGTGATGAAACTATACCTCCTCACGGCTTCAGAAAACAACACACATAACCCATATCGTCTAGAAATAGCTGATGCGTTTTTTTCACAGCATCTTTACATTAATCACTCCTCTCACTGCAGCTGAAACCCTTATAGGTTTGTTTTCCAGCTCATGACAGGTTCGTTTGGGTAGTTTTTTTTTTTTTTAATGGTCTGTTTGTTTCAAGGCAGCGCTGCACACATCCATCTTCATCCAACCCTAACCGATGAATAACAAAATTCCTCCTCAGCATCTTTGTTTTTTTTTTAAAGCCACTGTATATGCTGTATAACAACACATATGACACGAATTCCTACAAAATTTGCGGAAAAGACTGCGAATATTTATAACCTATGTAAATATTGCCTCCTCCATCTTGCTTCGCCTGCCGCACCTCAAAGACAGGCCTCGTAAACATAGACGGCACAGACACTATATCATCTAACACTGCGTCAGAAAGGAGGTCAGCTCACATAGATAGAGCTTACATGACGTTTAGAGCTCAAATGTTCAAATAATTGATTCAAATTGCCAGCGAAGTGATTTTACCCCCCCCAAAGGTGGATCCGGCTATTTTTAAAAGACAATTGTTGACAGCAAACATTAAATATCCTAACGCAGCGTAATTATTTATCGTCTCTAAGTGTGCCAAAGGCCTAGAAAGCACAAACACACACATACACACCGTCCTCACCAGAGCGAGCAGACCTTCCAGCGCCGATGCTGTACCACGAAAAACAAGCTCAGAAGGATCCGCGTCTTACCTCAGCAACTCAGACTCGACGACCGCAGAGGATGAATCCTCCCCTCTGCCCATTCAAAACGGCACTTAGGATCACTCCAGTGCTCCTTCTCAGATCTCCTTCACCAGCCTCATGTTTCTGCCTTTCTCTCTCTGTGTGATTGACTTCAGCATCCTTACCATGGCGCATCCCATGGAGAATCCGCCAGGGGAAAGAGAGGCAGAGGGAGGGATGGAGGAGGAGAGAGAGAGAGAGAGAGAGAGAGGAGTCAGTCTCGGCTTCAGCAGCACCTTGCAGCGCTGGGTGGGCTGATGTCCGAACAACACAGCAGTGCGTCGGTCAGAGAAGGTGGGAGACGGGAGGGAGGCAGCGCGGAATGGATAAACAGGAGGATGGTGCGGGATGCTCCAGCGAGCCGCCGTCGGTCTGTCCGTCGGTCAGGCAGTCGGTCTGAAAGTGGGGGTGGAGGGAGGGAGGTGGCGGGCTGTTGCTGCTGTGCCAGGGAAGCTGGGAGGCGGTGGTGACATCAGCATCAGCATCATCAGCATCATCCGCAGCAGGCAGCCATGAGGCAAACGATGCAGCACAGACACTCTCAGCAGAAGAGGAGAGAGAGGACCAGGGTTGGATTACTTAACGTATCAACAGGGGCCCAGGAGCTCTGAGGACTCTGTGTGAGTGACTGTTTATACTATGATGGAAGTCAATCAAACAACCACAAAGAAGTCACAAATGAGCAAAAAGAGACACACAACAAACGAAAGAGACACGAAATGTGTACCACTTGACATAATGACCACAAAGAGATGCTAAACAAGTACAAAGAGACTAAAACAGTCACAAAGTTACACAGAGACACAAAATAAGGAAAAATAGACACAGAAAGAGACCAGAAAGGATGTAAAATGAGTAAAAATGACACACAAAACTACTAAATAGAGATACATAAGACAACAAAGAGACTCAAAATAATTGAAGCAGACACTACAACAACTGAGAAAGCAGATGCAAAACCTTACAAAGACACAAAAATCAGTAAAAAAAATAAAAAATAAAAAAATTGACATTCAGACTTTCAATACAATTTCCTGATTGCACTCACATACTTTCAATGTAGGACTTTTTGTCATGAATTATTATTACAAACGACATTAGTACTTTGACCTCAATAAAGATTTGAATTCTTCTTTACCACTGGAATACCCATCACACAACAATAAGATACAAGTTGCCTTTCTAGTGACCAGCAAAAAAGCCACAAAAGCCAACTTCTGACAAATGTCTAAAAGTAACTAAAACAGTGAATAACATCTAAGTTTGACCTATCAATTTCATCTCATGAGGGTCTTATCATAGCATTATAGATGTTAATATTTACTATTTTTTATACACAGCTACTAAATAAACATTTGAATTAAGTTCAAGCTCTAAAGGTGTTGACACATGAGATCAGTTTCTTCTAAATATAAATGTAATATTTACATGAACTTTTCTGGACTGACTCTGCTTTACTGCGTCAATATGGCTGTAATCCTCGATAATATCTTTCCAGTTCAAAAAAAGATGGTGGAAGAGTTTATTTGGGAAGTGGCTACCAATTAATTCTGTTTGTTTTGATAAGAAGGATCACAGAAATCAACATATTTATCCATGTCACACTGTGGTATATCATGTGGATGATAAGTGATTAAATGAGCTTCAGATAACTGACCATGTCTGTAGCTCTATTGACAAGACAGTTTATGGCTCCCCTGTGGACAAATGTGTGCCTGTCTCTCTCTCTCTCTGCTTCGTTCCCAGCTCTCCTCTGTTTGGGTAGATTTTGGGTTTTTTCAGTCCAGTGCAAAGGCCAGTGAGAGGGTAACACAGAAGTTCCCTTATTTACCAGAGGTGTAATTATTAACCAGACCAGAGAGAGCTGGTGATCCTCTAATGACATAGCAGTTACAAAGAGCCTTATAATATGGTTGTTCAATTACTGACAACAATTAAAGTATAAACCTGACTTTTTGATTTCAAAAGAAAGAAAAGGCTTTTGTTTCCTGCAGTCAAATTGTGAGGACATTTATAAAATACAGCAAAATCACCATTTCGTAAATATCATATAATACTCATATATCGTCTAATTATTATCTCAACTATCATGGCATGAATTTTTCTAATGGGACATTTGGTGAGCCACAATAATGGTGGAAAAAAAAACTAATTTGTTTCTGCTCACCCTCCCCTGCAATGTTTTGTTTTGAGAATTACAAGCCACTATGATTCTGGCATTCGTCCTCTGGCACGGACGGGCCTCTACACACTTGGCACTAAAATTAACAAGTAATGCAACCTCAGCAGAGCTGAGCCCAAAATACAGATGTGAAGCACCCAAAACAAACTGAGGATCAGGATCTGATCACTCAGAGGTTTGCAACATAGTCTGAAGTGAAGGTGAGTTTCTGAACACACCGAGAAGCCACCTAATCAACACTGTAGTGTCCATGTTGAACGTAAGGAAATTGCTTATGTAAAACACAGAGGACATGATTTTAAATCCCTTCTATTACTTATTGTACTAAACCACCAGTGCGATTGAGAAGAATGTGAAATATGATTTTATTTTCCCTAAATAAAATCACATCTGAGATCCAGTCTGATGTCTAGTGTGAACTGCCACATGTCTCAGATGCATCTAAATACAATCTGTATTTCTAGACAACTGAAGTTTAATCATTATTTTTAATTCTACCTACCTGTCCTCTGTGGGTAAATACCTTTTGTATAGACAAGAAAACAATTTAATCTGGAAATCATCTGAAACAAGAAAACACTCATAATTATACACTATATAATTATAAACAACAAGTCTGATATGACCATAAATACTTCTAAATCTTGCTTTACAAGGAAACTACCCAACATTATAAAGTGTATGCTGCTTATGCACCCTATAGACAATGAAAATGAGCTGTTTCCCAGAGTGTGTGTTGATGTGTCTATTGGTATGAGTGGGTGGATGTGGGTATGTGTGGGTGTGTGGCTGTATATTTGCCTGTCCTCCCCCTTCCTGCCTGTTCCCATCAGAGAGAGCAGATTGGTTCTCTGAGAGGAGACTCCTCTTTACAAACCCAATGCTGAGCGGACTGGAGGTGCAGACAAAATCAACAAACCACCTGCAAACTAACCTGAACCAGTTCCAAGCTGCAAAGTGCAGGTCCTCACTTTTCCACAAGAGTTCAAGAGTCAGTTGTTGTGGAGCTCGACCAGAAATGAGTCACAAAAACCAGTCCTGGTGGATCCAAACTGTAACTGTGACAAAACACACACTGTTGACCTTATTGCCGACCTTACTGCACTGAATAGACATACTTTTGAATTCAAATACTGAATTGGAAAAAATCAAAAACTCTTGCAAGTCACATAGACATTTGAAGTGTGGACACTGTGTTGGCTGGATAATAAAAGAATTCACCAGGATTTGTATAATATATTTCCTAATTCTGAATGTTTAATAACAATAATAATAAATTTTATTTATAAGCGACTTTCTGGTCACTCTAGGACACTGTACAATATACAACAAGCAATAAAACAACAATGGATAAAATCAACAAACAATTAAAAAAAATGGAAAATCTGGATTTTAAACCTTGAGGTTAACCAAAAATCTACATTACAACACACACTTTACTATGATTTTCCTTTCACTATTATGGCCAAATATGCCATTGTGCACCTTAACGCCAACCATAAAGTCAAGTGACGAACACCGCCCCGTGGCCAACAGGTCAAAGACCTGTTTGTTTTAAATCTTCAACCAGAACTCACAGTGAGACTCAGTCTCTCCGTCCGTCGGCGGTGATCTCACTTCGGCGCAGGCTTTTCGGGAACCAGGACACCAGCCGTGATGCAGCGGGCTTTGCTCAGCCGGAGCACGCTGCTCGCCCAGCAGGCGGCAGCGGCCATCGACAGTCCGTTAGCCGCGAGGAGCGCGCCCCTGCTGCAGCGCTTGGACCGCTCCATGTCCTCCGTCACCATCCCGCCGCCGGCTTGCATGCTCCGGCCGCTCGAGGCTCCACTGCGTTACCTGTTCGGACCGGGACCCTCAAACGTTCCCCCACGTATTTTAGCTGCGGGGGGAAGGCCTATAATTGGTCACCTGCACCCAGAAATGTATGAGGTAAATGTTTTGTTTGAAACTCAGATACACCGAGGTACTGTATGATATATAGTTACTTTATGGTGAAAATAAGCAAACTGTACTCAAGTGCTGAAGTTGAGAAACATTTGGATGAACAGGTGTATTTTGTGTCTTGAACTGAAATGTTGGTTTTATTAGAAAACATTCAACTTAAAGGTTTGCTGTGGTACACCGGTTACTCATATTAACAATTATACCACAAAAATACAATACAACCTATTACAATCAGAGAAAATTTAAATTTATGGTCAAAGATCAGTAGTTGTGCGTAATTGCGCACAGACTACGTACACACCCATTAGAACCACTCACTAACTGTGACCATATCTGACAAATGAATAATTTGACATTTTCATTTTGTGTCTTAGATCATGAATGACATCAAGAAAGGGATCCAGTACGCCTTTCAAACAGAGAACAACATGACTATATCTATGAGCGGCTCCGGGCACGCGGCTATGGAGTGTGCGGTGTTCAACACGGTGGAGCCCGGAGAGAGCGTGCTCGTCGCCATCAACGGAATCTGGGGAGAGCGCGTGGCAGAAATTGCAGAGAGAATGGGTACGTCTTTTACGCACGGGTTTTTACGCACGCATCCACCGGATACTCCAAACTATCTGCTCAGTATTTAATCATGTTTTTTTTTTTTTCGTCCTTAGGTGCCAATGTACATAAAATGGTAAAAACACCTGGAGGATATTTCACTAATAAGGAAATTGAACAGGTAGGCACAACGTCCCTGAAGCAGCCTGTAACAGACTGTTTCTGCACTTTATGTACTTCCATATAGTCTATAGGCTGAACTATCAGACTAAGGACATAATTAAGAAGCCAGAACACACAATATACTAAGACACTGACTTTCTTCTTACTCCTGTTTGTAGGCCATAGAAAAGCACAAGCCTGTCCTATTTTTCCTCACACATGGAGAGTCCTCTGCCGGCCTCTGTCACCCAGTAGATGGCATTGGAGACATCTGCAGAAAGTGAGGCTCACGCTGTATCTGTCTCAAACAGAATATAAGACAAATAGTTACATGTAATTACCAAGCATGCCTTCATATTTCTCACTGATCGCTGTCAAATCTCCCTCAGACATAACTGCCTCTTCCTGGTCGACACAGTTGCTTCACTCGGAGCAGCACCAATTTTTATGGATAAGCAAAGTGAGTAAGGAACTAATGAAATCTCAAATTCATCTGCCTGCTACCACCTTTCAGTTGTGTGTGATATAATCTGCCTTTTGTGCTCACAGATATTGACATCCTGTACACTGGTTCTCAGAAGGCTCTGAATGCACCTCCTGGCACAGCTCCCATCTCTTTTAATGACAGAGCATGGTAAGGAGGGATGCTGCGGTGTGTGTGTGTGTGTGTGTGTGTGTGTGTGTGTGTGTGTGTGTGTGTGTGTGTACCCTGCATGTATGTTCCAAAATACGAGTCCTAAACTGTCACAACTACATAAAAACTGTGAACAAAAAAAGTTGTTAAAGCAACACAATCTCTTTGTCTTTGTCGCCCCTCACAGCCACAAGATGTTTAACAGGAAAACAAAACCAGTATCCTACCTCTTTGACATGACACATTTGTCCAACTACTGGGGGTGTGATGGCAAACCAGCCAGACTGTAAGTCCACCACAGCAAACTGATAACAAGCTCCAGAGTCACTGCAACATGCCATCCTTATTCTCTTCACAGCCTCTTAAACTTTAATTTACCTGGATTAGAATGAGACTAAAAATATTTGTAAATTATTTTTTTTAAAGTTTGTATTAGTCCATAACACCAATGTTTGATATGAGAATAATAGTTAATCGAGTGTGCTCTGGGTTGTAGATATCACCACACTGGTCCAGTGTCTGGATTCTTCGCTCTGAGAGAGAGTCTGGCAATTCTTGCTGAGAAGGTAAAGGGGCATTTTACTACTTTCTGTAGCTACGTAAATGACATTTTCTAGGAATTATTACTTGTGTTTAGTTTGTATTTCATAATGAATTCAATTAGAAATCCTTTAAAGTTTTGTGAAGTGCCTTATCTCCAGTCTTTATTTTGAAACGGGAATGATGCTACTTTTCTCGTGCACTGCTCCCCAGGCAGCATCTCCCCTCACTTTTTAATGGCTGAATCGATCTTTGTCTCCCTCTAGGGGCTGGAGGAGTCCTGGAAAAAACACAAGGAGGTGGCAGCCCACCTGTACCGGGGGCTGGAAGATCTGGGCCTCAAGCTCTTCGTTCCAGAGAGGGTGAGGCAGACATGCTGCAAAACAATGCGATGGTTAACTTCTGTATTCAGGTGCCACACAAAACTACAACTAAAAAAGAAGGCATTTTAGAAGAACACCAAATATACTGTGCCAAGAAAGGAAAAATGACATATATCACTTGACAGGAACATATGTAAAATGATGAATATTAGAGTGTGCAGCTCTTTTTAGATGTGGGTCTGTTTTAAACATATCACAACTAACCAAGGTTATTATGGCAGCATTCCTCATCGATGTTGTCCTGTTGTGATCACAGACATTGTTTTGATTGTGTGACATGCCCTGCAGGATTTGAGGCTTCCCTCCGTCACCACTATTGCCATCCCCGACGGCTACAACTGGAGGGAGCTGCTGGCCTACATCATGAAACACCACCAGATGGAGATGACTGGAGGCCTGGGCCCTTCCATCGGCATGGTGAGTTGTTGCTGCTATTGCCCTGTATAGAAAACAAATGTATTACGTTACAGTCACGGACATCAGCTGACTTTTATGGTAGCTAACCTGAATAGAAGCACCACTGTCAGTGTCTTGGCAGCAGTAGCTAATATTTCAGATAGTAAGGAGGAAAAATTATTGTTTTACTTTCTTATTCATTATTTCTTTTCCCTAAAATAAATACTTTGCAAGAGGTTATAAAGCTGGATAGAATAATTTGAGCCTCCATGAGGATTCATTCCTTTTGGACTTAAATTTTATTAATACAACAAACCCAGATACAGTGTGCAGATTAATATTTTGACAACAATTCTCCTGGTACCTGATATCAATTCTCACACCAAAATAATATAATTCATTCTAACAAAAGCAACGTCATCAGTCTGGTGTTTTTACAGTTCTCCGAATCAGGCTGCTGAGTCACTCTCCACTGCTCTTTTCATTAGGTGATGAGGATTGGATTGATGGGATACAACTGTGAGAAGACTAATGCTGACATGGCACTGCACGCCCTGGCAGACGCTCTCAAGAACTGCAAAAAGAGCAGGGCTTAAAGAGACCAGAGTCCCACAGCACTGACCCTGTGCTCATTCCTTAGGGAAATAAAAAATAAACAATCAGATGTCCCTACATGCAGGACGTCCGGAACAGTGCACACACATTTTAGGAATTTATCTGAGCATTTTACTGCAGATTTTATAAAACACCAGTCATGTGCCTTTCTTGTACAAGCTGGCTAGTATTGAGGGGGGAAAAAGGCAGATGTTGTCATATGGTCCATGCTGAGTGCACTGAAAAATGTCAATAAAGTGTGCTTTATTTTATCAGACCCTTCTCCTGCCTCACTGTGTGGAAAACGTAGGAAATTATTTCAGAAATAGCAGCAGAGGTCTATGAAAATGGACCCTAGTTATATTTACTAAAGGTTTTTTTTTACTTTTCTGTGGTGCTTAACTGTCGTAACTACATTTCCCACAATTCCCCACTGTAATTATATACTACGTCACATTATAGCAACACTGTCGCAGTCCTGCACCTTATTTAGTCACATTTAACCTTGTATTTCTGCCTGCTCATTCTTGTTTGACTGCAGTTTACATGAATAATGGCGTGTCCTGTAAATCACACAGGTAAGTAAATTATTTCATTTTAAACTGAGAGCAATACATATTTAAACTATGTAACGTTTAAAGGAGTTTGTTTGAACTATCACTTGCAACAATATCGCGGTGACCACAAGCTTACGAGAGTGATACTTTAAAAGTAGCTTTTAGCTAAATTATTCAGTAAAAATTATCAGAGTATAAACGTAAAATGTATCCCCAAGTGTGTCTGTAATACCTTTCATACTCAGCTCAAGCTCACCGATGGATGTTTGTGAATTTCACATAGACGTGGTGCGTTTACGTGAACCTGCTTTGAAAACGAAAAGTAGCCAATTTTAGCCTCAGTGACGATAAAACAAACAGTAGCCACCGGTCGGACCGAGCTGTTTCCACGCTTTGACTTTGCATGTCAGTGAATGGGTCTTCATTTTTTTGGTTCATCGAAGTACGGATGTTGTGTCGTTTTTCTAATGAGTAGCTACATTATGAAACTCTGTCCCCTTCCTCTGTGTTTTTCAATGAATCCTCTTCTTCTGGTTTCTGCCAAACTGCACCGTAACATTACCGCCATCTACTGTTCAATACGAGACTAGCAGTTATAGTTCTTCTCTTCACTGCAGCAGAATACTCGTAGTTGACAGTTTATTAGGTACACCCAACCGAAACTAATGCAGTCTGATACAACAGTACTGCAGTAAATTTTACCTTCATGAAGGTCATGCAAACATTTAATCTGTGGAAAAATCTTGCTTCAAATTATATTTGGTACATGAAGTATTTAGTTCTAATATTTAATTATGCACAGATATTAACCGCCTCTAAGGCTGTGGTGGAAGTGCCATTCAGATCCTTACTTGAGTAAAAGTACATTGATGTAAAAATATTCCATTACAAGTCAAAGTTCAAAGTACAGAAATATCATCAGCTAAACGTATGAGAAGCATGAGAAGTAAAACTATTTTTTCTTTTTGCAGAGAAATTGCTCTAGTGACTGATGTATCACTACATCATATCATTTGATCGCTCTGGTACAATAGAAATATCTCAAAAATGTACTTAAATTCAGTACTTGAGTAAATGTAGTTCATTACTTTCCACCACTGCAGCAATGTCATCTGACTCCCGAACTGGTCCGTCACAGGATTTTAGATGTATTCACCAAATTATATGAATTTATATGCTGGGTATAATCTGTTTTATAAAATTCCCTGGTATTACTGGGTATTGAGTCAAAACTAAATTTGTGGTATCACCCATCACTACCTCCTGTGATTTATTTTCTTTCTGTGTTTTAATGATAATGCAGCATAAACTGTTTATGTTTTAGCATCAGCTGAGTTGAACCCAGCCATCCTGCCCCTAGACTGGCTCCTGGGTACCTGGGAGTCAGAGGAGCCTGGGGAGGGCTGCTTCCCGACCATCAACCCTTTCCGCTACATAGAGACACTGTACTTCAGCCACGTGGGTCAACCAGTTATCAACTTCATGTAGGTTAACACACGAGCAGTCAGAATCGTTTCACATCAGGTCCTCACTGATTCTTTGAAAGTTTCAAACCTGTTCCACATCTGACCACAGCCAGCACCACTGATGAACTCTGTACCTGTGACCAGACCCAACACTGCTGTCACAGATTTTCACAAAACAGCTTTAAAATTCAGCTTTATGGTAATTTTGCTTTGTACAAGTAGTAATACTACTACTACTAAGAAGAAGAAGAAGAAGAAGTAGGAGGAAGGAAATTTACATGTTACATATGTATCTCACTCATAAACCAAACTGGATACAAACATATTGTAAATACACACACTCTGACAAATATACCTGAAGTGAATAAGATTATAAAAAGGCTTGGAAGCTATATAAACAAGTGGAAGCTATTTAGCAGAGGTAACAGAAAAGCCTTTCAGTCTGTTGACAGCCTACAGATGATTCTGTGCTGATACTGTGTTGACAGGTTCAACGCCTTCCATGCAGAGTCTAAAAAACCTCTGCACAGGGAGTGTGGTTTCATTCGAATTCAGCCGGGAACCAACAGAGTGGCGTTTATCATTGCACAAAACTCAGGTAGTTACAATTTATGTTGCTGGATATAACCTTGTTTTAAGTCTGCATTCATCATTTCTGGAATATTTTGCAGTTTACTGGAAGCAGGGCGTTTAGACAAGCTCCCAAAGGAATCAGCTGCTTTACAGAAATATACAGAATGTATGCTACAATGTGTTTTGCATTGATTATATTAGATGGGACTTTTTCTACATCTATAATGCAAGCAAATCTCATATAACAATAGAAGCATGATGTGGAAATATGTGAGACACCTCTCTGTGATGATTTCAAATGTACAATTTAAGACATTATTGCTTAAATACAAGCTAATCAGATTGATACCAGTGTAAGATTAAGTTGAGTGTACATAATGACTGCAAAGGACAAGTTTTTAATGACTAATTAACTTTCTTGTCTCCACAAGCAAACACACACTCACATCCATGTTGTGCTGTCTTGTGCAGGTCTAGTGGAGATCGAGGAGGGCGAGCTGACAGGGCAGCAGCTGAACCTGCAGACTCACGCTCTAGCCAGAATTTCTTTTGCCAAGGAGCCTCATGTACAGCAGGTAAAACTCTGATTCTCTGTTCCTGCATCATGCACCAGTCATCAGTTATTAACCACAAATCTGTGTAATATTTAAATCCACAAAATATTATAATATAAACACTTTTCTCTGGAAACTATTTTAAGGAATAAAACAACATCTTTGCTGCTTTGTGTGCGTCAACCTTGCCTCCTCTTTCCCATCTCTCAGATTTCCAGAGTGTTTCAGCTTCGACCAGATGGGAGGCTGGAGCAGACAGTTTCCATGGCAACAGACAACCAACCGCTGATGCAGCACCTGCGCATCACCTACCATCGGTCATCTTGACCCAACAAGCAGACAGGCTACTTATACACAGAAATACCTTAGGCTGGAATGACAAATATTGCTAAAAAAAAAAAAAAAAAAAAAAAAGGCTCGATAAATAACTGAGTCAGATAACCATATAAACAATCTGCAGCTAAAGTATATACAGTAATTCTGCAATATGGTGTGTTGGATGAGGTGGAGAAGTTATGGTGTCACATCAGTGCACCTCAAATTAAACTTAACAATTAATGGTGAATTTTACATGACACACAGAAATAACAGGGCGTTATTTAGGCACTACAGTGGGATAGATGCACTGAGGGTTAATGTTACAGTCAAAAATATAATTTAAAAAAATGTAATCTTTGAGCTGGAAAGCTTTTAAAGCACTGATGAAATAATATTGAGCACAGTGTCATTTTATTGTATCTTCTTTGAACTATTATAAGATTAAAAGCTATAAAGTAAGTGCTGCTCCTGGGGTCAATGTGTGGGATCAGTGTTTTTTTAGTGTGAGATTCAGAGTTACAGAGATTTATTTATAGATTGGGTGGCACTGATTTAAGTTATGGTTTCAGGTAGTACATACGACCCTTTAAAAGAGTTTCTGTCACGGGTATTAGGGTGTTTAGGTGTAAGGTTTATGTCTTTGAATGAACAGGTTCTTTGGTATAGACACTAACATTAAAAGATAATACATTAAAATTATTTTGGCAAATGTCTTTTACTTTATATGTACCTATTCTTATAAATTATTTATGTTCTTACAGGGCTTTTTCTGTCTTTATGGACTTAATGTTTAATGCCAATTGCAATAAAGTCTTCCATGTAAATGACGTAAGTTGAATTTCCCTGTCATTGGTGCTTCTGCACATCTCAGGCCCATAGCATCTAATACCTGATTCTACCCCCAGATGCCAAATATCAATAAAAAAAATAATCAACAGTGAATCCATGTGTGAAGATTAAAGTTTATTGTGGATTAAAAAAAACATTCAGACACGTTCATAAATTAACACTGTGAAAGTGACAACCATCAGACATACCACACAATCATCCCAAAGAGCTGTCGCGTCGGCTCTCTTTATACTGCAGCGGTCATAATCGAAATAAAAAAATAAAATCATAAATAAACTATTTACAGATTAAAAAGGGAATTCATACCATCAAAAATATGTGCATTCAGTATGTACCATTCCTCTGTCCTTGAGTTCTTTGGCCATAAAATGGGCCCAATAAGACCCAATGTTTCTCAATTAATCGTGTCAAACATTGCAGCAGGAAGTTTAGTAGGTCACAACATTTTGGATTATATTAGGAAAGAGACACTCTGTGCTTTGGTTAAGTACAATAGTGTAGATTAAACCCATTAAGTGTAAGCAGTTGAAACCACCTGATATTGCTCTCCCGGGTGAAACACCTTTGCTTCAGGATACCGGTCCTTCCCAGACCCAGTAAAACTCAAAGACCCAGCCAGCTGAGCAGGAATTTTCATTACAACACAAGGCTTCCACCTTCTCATCACTCCTGTAGGTAAATATTCTGAGACAGACATCACATCTAAACATCAGACCGTTAATCCCAGGAATATGAACACAGCTCACATTCACCCTGAACACCATCACACATTACAGTTACAACACTGGAGAAGCCTGGTTTTACTGCACCGGTGTAAGCAGTGTGAACATATACACAAGAGGTGGAGTGACACAAACTTGTTCCATTGCCATTTATGCTCTTAAGCATCACAATGACTACTCTTTGGATGAAGGGTAATCAACTTAAAGACTCATCTGACACTGAGATTACACAAACATGATGCTGATGAAACATTTGCCAATGGCCCCTCAGCAACAGACTGATATCTGCTGGCAAGTCCCCTTCAAACACAGTCGCCACCTCCCAACTCCAGCTTTTTATTGACAAGGCTGAGATTTTCGATCTCCTATCAGACAACCACAATGACTCCCGCGCGCTCCCCGTCTCGGCCTCTCACGGCTCCTTCATGATGTACACGTACATCGTGGTGAGGAAGTATTTCAGGGACTCGACGACAGAGGACAGCCAGTGATGTTCAGGGGTCAGATCCTTCTTTATCACACATTTCGTGATCTCCGCCTGATAAAAGGAAGTTGAGAGATCTTTTAAGTATTTGATCCCGTGAAACGTAATTAATATGGGTGGAAACTAAGGCCATAATAAAATGAATACTTGTGTAATTTAACCAGTGCTGATAATATAATGCTGAAATATAAATATCATTGAACTGATGCCATTTAAACATTTGGCTTTTTTTTTTTTTTTTTACATTTTACATTCTTAAAAACAGGTTTTTGATACTGCGAAACTTAAAATTACAGTCTGAACATTTTAAATCTATATAATGTCAGATAGATGTGTTCAAAGTAAAACATTTCAGTAGCATTGAAATTCTAACTTTAAGTATTAAGTAGCAATTCAGTTGCATTATTGCTGCTTATAAGATTCAAATATTATTATTGCCATTCTTTGCCTCAGCAACAACACACTTTTGACCGAATACATTCCAACTATTAGAAAAGGAAACAGGTTCACTTGTACTCTGTTTCGTAAGGAAAAACAGAAGACAAGGTGTTTCAGGAAAAAGGCAGGACTCTAATGGTCAAAAACAAAAATAAGAAATAAGTGAAAGCCAGTTGTAAATTTGCTTTGGGGAAACAAACGTATCCCAACTATGTCTGACTGGCATTTATAATCTTATTTGAG
Source organism: Lates japonicus (assembly GCA_033238685.1). NCBI lineage: Eukaryota > Metazoa > Chordata > Actinopteri > Centropomidae > Lates > Lates japonicus. Next base: position 11,049,289 of record BRZM01000010.1, on the reverse strand, counting down.
TAAAGCAGCTACAAATGCATGTTTACTGTCTTTTGACCAAGACAGAGCCATAGAAACAAATACTACCACTGCAGATCTTTGCATCAGATCAACCAGCAGGAAGCTACTGTATGTTACGGAGAGAGTCTTAACTGGGCCTTTCTGAGCAGGATACCATCAGATTTTACAGAACTCCCCTCTCACTGACTATCAGAGCTTATGAAAGTAAACTGAGCTCTGATCCATAAACGAGATAACATAAATTAGTCGTGTTGTTTCAGCAGAAGCAGCCAGGACGCTGCCAGTTTTAATCTCCAGAGAAACGAGCAGATACAAGCAGTGTTTTTCCTCCTTGTTTTCTCAAATGTCAAGAGTTAATTTTGTTTGTTCAAATTCCTCTCAAAGACTCTAATCTTGCAGCGAAATACATGAGAGACTATATTTAGTTTAATTGTTGCAAATCGGCTCAACATTTTCTCCACAGCGCAGCTCACGCATCACAACCGAAAGTGATCATGATTATCAGCACGTACAGCAGCGGTCACTTACCCATCCTCCCCGCCTCTTCAACCAGGGAACCAGGAACTTGCGAACAAACTGTCCCAGACTGTCCACCACGATGTGAACAGTTGTTGGATGTCCTTGTCGGACACAGTCCACTGCCAGGGCTCCAGCTAGTGCATACATGGCTACCACCTTGCCCCATGTTATACCTGTAGCAAGACAAACAGACATCACTGGGTTATGTTTTAAGTCAATCTGTGGGTAGATGTGCAGGAACTGATGCTTGTCATTCATGTAGTGCTTATTAATGTACTGTTTGAACCTGTGCAGCAGCTGTTTTCACTAAAGTTAAAGTAAAGTGTAAAGTGTGTCTGTGCTCATCTTGGACTGCAACAGTTAGTCAACTAATCGATTAGTAGATTGACAAATTATCATGCAATCAATCATTTAAAGTTAATAAAATAAAATAAAAGCCAAATTTTCTAGTTTCAGTCTTTCAAAAATGTGAATATTTCATTTTTTCCTTTGTCTTTTATTATCATAAACTGAATATCTTTGGGTTTTGGGCAAAGCAAGACATTTAAAGATGCCATTTTGGACCTTGAGTAATTGTAACACACACTTTTCTCCATTTCCTGGTGATTAATTGACCATACAGTTATTCAAGAACATAACTGACAGGTTAATCAATAATGAAAATAATCACTAGCTGCAGTCCTATTTTAAGTTTAGTTTAAGACATGGATGTATGAGCAGGATTTTGTGACAGGTAGTTTGGAGCCAATCGTGCAGGTATGATGATGGAAACTTGAAACTTCCAGTGCACAGACCACACAGTGTGAAGTAGGAGAGCTCCTTTATTCAAAAGTTTAACTTTTGAAATGAACTTTTTTTTTATGAAACAGAAGGAGTAGATGTCATTTTATGCATTCTTAACAAGGGAATTACACTTTTTTGCATCTTTAAGCCTCAGTGATTCACCCTGAAATTGATTCTGTCTGCACCACCACAGGAACAGTTTGTTTTATAAGTGAGAAGCAAAAAAAAAATAATAAAATCACACTTCATCCACAGGACCTGTGCTTCAAGCTCCTGTGGTGGCAGAATTTTCTGACCGAACTGATAAACTGCTATATTTCTCCCAGCATAAACACTCCTTCTCCCGGTCCATGCCAAGTAATATGGGTGGAAACTACACATAATAAAAAATGAATACTTGTAATTTAACCAGTGCTGATAATAATGCTGAAATATAAATATCATTGAACTGATGCTATTTAAACATTTGGCTTTTTTTTTTTTTTTTACATTTTACATTCTTAAAAACAGGTTTTTGATATCAAGTAAACTTAAAATTACAGTCTGAACATTTTAAATCTATATACGTCAGATAGATGTGTTCAAAGTAAAACATTTCAGTAGCATTGGAAATTTAACTTTAAGTATTAAGTAGCAATTCAAAGGTATTATTAAGCGCTTATAAGATTCAAATATTATTGCCATTCTTTGCCCCAGCAACAACACACTTTTGACTCAATACATTCCAACTATTAGAAAAGGAACAGGTTCACTTGTACCTGTTTCTGTAAGGAAAACAGAAGACAAGGTGTGTTTTGTGAAAAGGCAGGACTCTAATGGTCAAAAACAAAAATAAGAAATAAGTGAGCCAGTTGTAATTTGCTTTGGGGGAAACAAACGTATCCTAACTATGTCTGACTGGCATTTATAATCTTATTTGAGTAAAGCAGCTACAAATGCATGTTTACTGTCTTTGACCAAGACAGAGCCATAGAAATAAATACTACCACTGCAGATCTTTGCATCAGATCAACCAGCAGAAGCTACTGTATGTCACGGAGAGAGTCTTAACTGGGCCTTCGAGCAGGACACCATCGATTTTACAGAACTCCCTCTCACTGACCATCAGGAGCTATGAAAGTAAACTGAGCTCTGATCCATAAACTAGATAACATAAATTGGGTCGCGTTGTTTCAAAGAAGCAGCCAGGACGCTGCCAGTTTTAATCTCCAGAGAAACGAGCAGATAAGCAGTGTTCCTCCTTGTTTCTCAAATGCCGGAGTTAATTTTTGTTTGTTCAAATTCCTCTCAAAGACTCCTAATCTTGCAGCGAAATACAAGGAGAGACTATATTTAGTTTAATTGTTGCAACGCTCAACATTTTCTCCACAGCCAGCAGCTCACGCATCACAACCGAAGTGATCATGATTATCAGCACGTATAGCACGGGTCACTTACCCATCCTCCCCGCCTTCAACCAGGGAAACCAGGAACTTGCGAACAACTGTCCCAGATCCACCACGATGTGAACAGTTGTTGATGTCCTTGTCGGACACAGTCCACTGCCAGGGCTCCAGCTAGTGCATACATGGCTACCACCTTGCCCCATGTTATACCTTCCAGAAGACAAACAGACATCACTCAAGTGTTTTAAGTCAATCTGTGGGTAGATGCAGGAACCGATGCTTGTCATCTATGTAGTGCTTAGCACGTACTGTTTGAACTCAGTAGCAGTTGCTTCTACCAAAGTTAAAGTGTAAAGTGTGTCTGTGCTCATCTTGACTGCAACAGTTAGTCAACTAATCGATTAGTAGATTGACAAATTATCATGCAATCAATCATTTAAAGCATGTTAAAATAAAGCCAAATTTTCAGTTTCAGTCTTCAAAAATGTGAATATTTTTCCTTTGTCTTTATTATCATAAGTAAACTGAATATCTTTGGTTTTGGGCAAAGCAAGACATTTTAAAGTATTTTTATTTTGACCTTGAGTAATCAATACACTTTTTCTCCATTTCCTGGTGATTAATTGACCATACAGTTATTCAAGAACATAACTGATAGGTTAATCAATAATGAAAATAATCACTAGTCAAAAGTCCTATTTAGTTTAGTTTAAGACATGGATGTATGAGCAGGATTTTGTGACAGGTAGTTTGGAGCCAATCGCAGGTGCTGATGGATGGAAGAAATTGAAACTTCCAGTGCACAGACTACACAGTGTGAAGCAGAGTTCTTTTATTCAAAAGTTTAACTTTGAAATGAACTTTTTTTTTTTTATGAAACAGAAGGAGTAGATGTCATTTTATGCATTCTTAACAAGGGAATTACACTTTTTTGCATCTTTAAGCCTCAGTGATTCACCCTGAAATTGATTCTGTCTTGCACCACTCACAGGAACAGTTTGTTTTATAAGTGAGAAGCAAAAAATAATAAAAATCACACTTCATCCACAGGACCTGTGCTTCAAGCTCTGTGGTGGCAGAATTCTGACCGGAACTACAACTGCCATATTTCTCCCAGCATAAACACTCCTTTCCGGTCCACATGCCAAGTACTAACATCCATCTCCTCTGAGGTTTCTCTCTTCCCTCACAGTTTGCTATATATTCTGTGACCTGACGGAGGCATGTGGCAGCTGATGGACCTTGTACTGAAATAAACTGCAAATACGAGGCAAGAGTCAACAAACAGGGCATTTGTGTTGGGATGTGGCTGATAAGCGGGTTTTGAAAAGGCGTATATTATAGCTGTAATTTAGTAAGAGGGAGGGAGACTGTGTTGCCTTTTGCAGAGAGGTGGGCGAAGAACTGACGAGGTTTGAGACGAGAGAGGTCAACAAGTTCAGAAAATGCTTTTGTCACTCACTCAGAGGCAACAGAGTCATGTTGAATGGGGCCAAATCTTTGTTACCTAAACAATCCAGTCTGATAATTACAAGCATCCGGCCATTTCTAAGTAGAGTTTCGTGGCTGAGGGGACTGTTATAATGACTGCCAGTGATGCAGTACAGGCCCAACAGCTAGTCTCTTCTTAAGGTTCTGCTGCATTGTCATGGCTGATCCTCAGAGTTGACCCACAGCGCCTGACTGCGGGTTATAGGACAGAGCTCTGGGCTAAGCTTAAATGAGAGCAATCCGTCCATGGAAGCTGTCAGAGCACGCCACGCCCTCACTCCCCTACTGGAGAAGCAGGCCAAGAATAGAGACAAGATTACATTGTGGGATAAAGCTGGGAGGAGGAGGAGGAGGAGGAGGAGGCGGAAGGAGAAAGAATAAGAAGTGGGAGGCAGGCTTAAGATAGATGGAGAAGAGACAAGCCGTTGATTTTATCGAGGAGACCACGGTACAGATGGTCAAGTTAACCGCTTCCAAAAAAAAAAAAAAAATGTGGTTGTGATATGTAGTCAGATCCGGCAGACATATCGCCTTGAGGTCTCTAAATTAATGTTAAGCGCTGAGTCAAGGGATAACAACACCAAAAGCTAAAAAGGTAGTTATAAAACAAATCCCGACAGGAAAAACAAACTTGACAGACTTGTTTCTATTTAGGTCCACAGGTTTTTGACCTATCCCAGAAGTTGGGCAGCCTGTCTACCAGTTTGTTATTCTTTAGAAGGAATCCCACACCGGGTTCCAAAAAATTACACCCTGTGACGTCAGCATGAGCACAAGTTTAGCGAGAACACAGGCAGCGAAATTATGTTGCGAGTCTGTTTTTTGATTTTTCCTGCGGGTGCCAACCTTCTGGAAGTTGTTCGTTGCGCTGTGGCCAGACCATCTTATCCTACCCCAAGGGCTCACACAAAGACATAAAGTCACTGTTTTTTATTTGGGTACTTCAAAATGTCCCAGGCTGGGTTTGAATAGTGCACAGCAGAACTGTTGTCAAGATGACTTGAAACAAGTCTGGGAGCTAGGAACGAACAAGTTCAAGTCAAGACCTAGGCTGTCAAAAAACCTAAGTCCCCTCTCCAAAGACTGAGATTAAACTAGGGATTTAACCATTTTAAAACTTTTTTGTTGGGGTTATTCTTTCAAAAATTTACTAAGGAAAATCTGTGACATTTAAGGTTTTAGTTATGTTTTAAAACAAAAGAGTTTATACGGTGGTATCGTGGCGGTAACATCGCCTCAAGGCAGGGTGAAAGCCTCCTTCTGGCAGTATGACACTGCCCCTGTCCATAACCCATGTCTTTTCAATGAATTGTACAAATGGGGGATAATAGCTGCATATCGGACAGTCCTCCTCAAAGACACGGTGCTGCAATTTACTTGTACTTTTGCAAAAAGTGGTGAGGTAGCTGTTCAGTGAATGAAAAAGGAAGGAAGGAAGAATCCGCTTTGCTCTTCGCTTTCAAATACCTGGACAATGGCTGGAGTGAACTGCATGATTGTCTGACAATCCATTACGTTACAAAAGTCTTTGTCTACAGGGCCTCCAGTTTGATGTTGGAAAAGCAGAGAGGAGGGAGGGGTCCTATACGATCCAACCATCCCCTGTTGTAAGGGCCAGATGCAGGACACTGCCACTCAAAAACCTTTCTCAGGAAAACAAACCTATGTTGCGATAAATCCCGGCTCAAAACCCGATATCAAACTTCTCCACTGAAAATGACCTTGTCACTATCTGTATTCAGTGGTAGCCACACAACAGGATGAATGTTCAGGATGCTCATTTCAGACCTTATTACCTTTCAAAAGAAAAACTCTTGGTTATTATAGAGTTTTAAACACCTAACTGACTTTTTCTAAACATCAGTTTGCCAAAAATCGTAACTGGACTTTTTTAAAAGACATAAGACCAGATGAGTGGCAAAGACTAAGATTGAGAAGTTTGAGACATTGAGACCAGATTCAAAACTAAAAGTGGGTAAAAGACAGATGAACACACCCTGATCTGTAGGTGTTGAGCACAATATCTGTATCCAGAGTTATGTGATTATTCATTATAACAAATCACACTGGTCGTAGAATAACAAAACATGACTGAGTGTGTTTCTTATTTCAGTGTCCAAACCAAAGAGTTGTGTCCATGGCATGTACACAACTTCCTCCTAACAATCCCTCAGTCACTGCTCACTGTAGAATAAACTATTGAGTGTCTCTTATATACAGAGTACTGAATTAGTGATGACAGCCTGTTGCATTCAGTTTTTTTCAGCTGGGTTTTTGTACTATGAAAAAATTGCATACTATGACACTTTGCAATCAGGCTGCTTAATATTAAATGTGGCATTGCTTGGATCATAACACACCTTGATCCAAATTAGAGACAGACTATGTTCACAAGAAGAAATAATCCTTTATGTAGAGACCAGAGTGTCTAAACTTAGTGACTCTTGATAGATGTAGGAGCCATTTTAAAGTCTCACCCCACCTACGTGTGATTCACACCCACTCACTCTTCACTGAAAGCACCTCTCAGCCAACAGGACCTGATAAAATCTGCAGGGGGACACCTACTAAAGTGACTGCCTCCATCAGTCGTCTGAGACACCACAGCTTCCTGAGCTGGCAGATCTCCTCCGGCTGAAGACTACATGTTTAGTTTCTAATGTGCTACGTCATCGTCGTCATCATCAACACCATCAAGTTCAGAGCAGCCGTGTACCTGTTGAAAAGATCTCTGTTGCCACGCCGATGAAGGCATCCGAAACCATGTTCTCCATGGCAACAGAGACGTTCAGCTGCCGCGCCACGTTCCTGAACAAACTGGGCTGTATACACTCCAGCTCGTCGCCTAGGTAACAGAGGGGGAGCACAGACAAAAAAAAAAAAAGGAGAAACATCAAAAGTCTGTTAGAAAGACCACAGTTATTCTGAATGAATGAGGCAGAAACCAAAACACAGATTCAGTTTAAACCAATTCTTTAAACATTCTGGGTTATGCAAACCATCAAACAATTCAACCGCTCAACCGGTTCAAACAGATGACTCTGTTCTGCTGGTGGAGGGTCACTTAGATGTCAGGATGTCAAAGTAAAACATGTATGTCTCTGCTGGTCTCTTTTAAAAAGACACAGGGCACCTTAGCTGTCTTAAGTGAGTCAGGTCCTCCAGATGTAATCGCCCAGTTCAAGCTGTTCATTCACACACGCTTATCATAATCCTTAACTCATCATCTGCTCTGAGCTTATCACAGCTCAAAATACACAGTATACACCAATGGTACAGCAATCATTCTGAGAGTCAGGTCTGAGGAGTTGTTCAGTCTAGTTTCTTGATTGTGTATCAATTATCTGTTCCAGCTCTGTTGAGTCATCCACATCCTCAGCCTACTGTTATCTAAAAGTAGATTAGAGCGATGCAACTCTGCTTTTTAGACCAAAGAGGAGTGATCATATCGCCGTCAGCTCACACTGGCTTTCAGCTGAGGACACACTAGATAATGAGAACTTACTGATTGCTTTGAGAGCTTGTTATTGATCAGTCAGAGTTAGACTGCAGTGTGTCAATTCTACTGTGTCATTTCAAACACATGATTCTAAACATTGCAGATCATTTGTCCTGTTTTTAACACCACCAGTATAACACCACCTGCTAAAAAAAAAAACATTTGGAAAATTACTTCCATTTGATGCAGACCAGGATCCAAAGGAAAACACAGAGCTTTGAGAGTATATTGAAAATGTGTAAACAAAACTTTGAGGATTGTGCAGCCTTTGCCAGAGTGTTGCATAGTCTTAAGAGTTATGTTTTAACTTGTTTAAGTGAAGCTTAAAGAGAGACTTAAAGAGAGATCATAGCATAAACTGTGATGTGGCCATTTAATGCTACTTGAGCTATCCTCTCCCGACAATATGAGGAAAAGCCAATCATGTCCGCAAAATCAAAGGGTCAAAGACTCTTCTCAGACTTCACAGCTTTTCAGGTTTCTCTTACCGAGACAGAGAAGCACAGAGGACACCTCAGCAAGTGCTGCGTTCGAGGGAGAGAGGTTGAGCTCAGTTTTGGACCATCCCAGCCCGTTCTGGTTGAGTCTGGACAGGATGTAGTCTCTGCACAAGGCTTTGGACTGGGACACCAGCTCCTTCTCGGTCAACGACCGGTCAAACACATCCAGGACCTCTGCGGCGAACACAGAAGACCTCCGCAGGACCTCCATGTCGCCCACCCCCCCCCCCCCCCCCCCCCGCAGAGGATCTGTGTCAGGGAGCGTCTGACCTCTTTGGATCAGCTGTGTCACAGCCCGTCTTTAGTGGTGGAGACAATATAGCAGCTGTGAGGAAAGAAAGCCTTATTCAGAAGCAGTTACAGGCATGAATTACACCATTTCTTCTTGAAACCCTTTTTTTTCTAACAGGAAGAGAAACAAGAAGAGACAAGCAAAAAAAACAAAAAACAGCAAAAGCAGCTTGTGTGATTAAATTAATACTTCCTGATTTTTTTTTCTCACGTTTATTAGAAATGTGGGTGTGTAAAGACATGTAGACAGCAGAATCTAAATCAGACCAGAAACTTATATAATAATATGATGGAGGCGTTATTGTTGTGAGTCACATGGTGGGACAGTCAAGATATTGCTACACGTCTTGGATTATGCAACATCAAGCACTGATACCAGAAGATGACAAGAGAAATGTTTTTGCTGCTATGGCAGCAGCACACATATCTTGATTTGAGATAAAAATGCATGACCCATTAGACTTTTCGGTGTAATCTTAGGTAAACCTCAAAGACTAATGCATTTGAATTACTGTTAAATTGTTTGATACACATTTATGCTGATGTACACAAAGAAAAGGCACGCTCACCTTCAACAGAGTATCCAAATTAAGATGCACCCGCTGCTGATGTGATTTTCCCAAAAGGAGACATCCAATCAATTAATCAGAAAACATTTCAAACCAGCTCTCTGTGGTGTTTCCCGGCCAAAAAAAAAAAACAAAAAAAAAACGCCCAACTGTCAGAGCAAGAAAAAAACCAGCGCGTCTACTCTCAAATGCAACTGTTTCTGACAATTAACAAACCACCGGGCGAAGTTCCGGCCTCAGGTTAAATTTCCAAGAGGGCTCGTGGTCTGGTCGGTCCACTCGTTTCCCCGAAAAAGCGCACCGACTGCTCCGAGAGACACAGTTAGAGGACGCCTACCTGTTGTTCCACCTTCCCATTGGCAGCTCAACGGGTGCGTTGGTTTTAGCGCCAGGAAAAGACCGGAGGGAGGAGTTTGGCGCCTGCCTGCCTCCCATGCAGCCGCTAAATGAGACCAAATCTCAGCACAGCGGACAGAGGGAGACAAATCAACTGTACCTACAGTTTCATTCACAAGTCCGGGCAGATCCATCCTGCGTAATACTCCGAGAGGATCCACCTCTCTTGTCATAAATATTTTTAAAAAATAATAATTTTATCGCTTCATTTGTTTCCACGTTTGTGTGTAAAAGGCACAACTTTCACTTTTAAAGGTCTCGAGTGAGTTACAGCAGGTGTGAAATATCTCTCTCCTGATGCAGTGTCACATGCGAGTCGTTGAAATGGGGTTTCCCAGAACAGGTAGGAGGCTACAGGTGTATCCCTCTGCAGCTGATCTCCCGCCAAAGTTTATGTAAGTGTTCCTGCTGAGGCCAAAAGTGTCGCGGTTTTAATCCCGTGCAGAGCCGATAAATATAGATGTCCTACTCTGCACTGATACACTGCTCACTGAGCTTCATGCTCTTTGTATGATGCAGGTTTAGTACTTTGTTACTGGGACAGTTTTCATTTTTATTTTATTTTATTAGGGCCCACATGAAAATACAATACAGCAAAGTTAATTATAGCATAGTGGATTACTACTTTTTTCCCCTATGTAAAACTCAGCTGTTGGAGCTGGTGAAATGCGGTAGTTTCGACATAATTTATCATGTGTTCAACAATAAAAAGCAAAGAAAACAAGGTCAGTCAGAGGAGACTGTTATAAACAATGAGCCTGTTTGAGGACTCTCCCCCAGGCAACAAACCGGAAGTTTATCAGTTCATTTCTCCCTCTATCTCACATGCGTGTGTTACCTGCCAGATTAATATGACAAGCACATATTTTTTAACAGCAGCCCTTCAAAATAAAAAAAAGATTCAGCCCTAGTCGATATTTTATATATACAAAGGAAATCAATTTACTTTTAATAGTAACTGCGTTAACCTATTATCATTTATTAGGATAAATGCTGTTGCTAATCACATAATTTTTTCTAGTTAACGGTTTGGCCGCTGGGTGTCGCTGCTACTCACTTTTTTTTTGTGGTCAACGTTTCATCAGAGGGAGGCTCAAGAATTTTAATGCTACAAAAGTGTTATTAGCTTTCCAGCGGTGATGAGGCCATTTATGCAAGAACTGTTTCTCCCTCGCGTCTTATTTGGGACCACAACCATATAGAAATACAATAAAACACAGCATAACAATGACATTTGTAAGAAGAGTTCGTGAATAATAGTCTAATGTTTGTCATATAATAATGACAGCGTTCACACAGATCATGAGGAACAATAGTGACAAAAAAATAACGTAAATAATGGTCGTCTTAATGTCTATCTCTCTATCTAAGTTGGTAAATAGACACTTATATAGTATTTCTCTTTGAAATTCACCATCTATGATATCAATCATCTAATTCCCCTTTAAGTCTTAAATTGCTGTACATCTACAGTGTCTAAATAAATGAGTACAAATCCTTGAGCAAGATTAAAAAACAAAATATGACAACTCACAACAGTAATGTCACTCAGAAACAGTCTCCCGTGTTTTTCCATTGTTGAGAGGCTGGTGTTTCAGTAATTAACATGTTAGTGGGTGAGTTTCTAAGTGATTCTGTTTTAAAGGAAAGTGTGGCCAAGAAAAAAACAAAAACAAACCTCGCCCACTTTGGAGTCAATATTCACATTCATTTGTTGAAATGAGACCATGTCACCTGCAGTGTATCACTGCAAGCACAGTGAAAGTGACAACATGTTTTACACCTTTTTTTTTTTATCAGATAGTGTGTAAACGTGCGATTAATGAAACATTTCAATGTTGCAAACTGTTAACTCTTATTGTGAAACACAATACTCAGCATGCTAGACACCATTACTAACCACACATGGAATCTAGTTTTGTCTCATTACAAGCAACACAAAGAGTGATGGAGTACCAGATTCCAATAACGTCAGTCACAGAAAAGTGAATTTATGACCTTTGGTGACCATGTGACTCGCCTGTTGGGCAGTCTCAGCTGCTATTTCATAAACCACCATACTGAGAAATGCCTGTTTGCCATTCATGTTTAGTGAGTCCTTCCATTCACTTTCAGCAGCCATGCTCACCCTTTCACATCCAGAGGCATCTCTCCTGTGTAATTTGTCACAATTGGCTAATTGAAGACAACCAGTATGTCTTGAGGACTCTGTCTATTCTCTGGTTGTACAGCTGGGCAGAGAGCTATAGTCCAGAAACAACATCATGTTGTCTGTTGGTATCTATTTGATAAATTCAGCTATTGGGCAAAACCTGGACTTAAATGAATGGTAAACAGTCACAAGACCAAGAGGAACAGGGAATTTGTTGTAGTGTGTTTTGATATAGCGGCTATGAAAAACAGCTGACCATGTGATTGGAGACAATGACACCAACTCTCACATTCAGGTCCAGTTTATGTCTTGAACCTCCATCAGTCAAAAATCTGGGTCAAAAACTTGTCAGCGCAGACAGCAACATAATAATATCTTCTGGTCATACTGCTTTTCTGCACATTAGATTCAACATTAGAGTTTTGTCCCTTTGCCAGCTGCTTATGAACGAGATAACATGTTATCATCCAGAGTCTCAGCTAATGGGCGACATATACATACAATAAGAAATGCTTCTTTGCAGCTTCTTCTTGGTAGAGACACTTGTGTAAACAGCTGCATTCCCCTCATTCTCTTTAGAGATCAATGAGTGAAACTAAACTGTTAAATATGTTAACAAGCTCCAGTACTTTTTCATTTGAGATTTTGGTGACCTAGGGCGAGTGAGGCTGAGAGCCACACCTTTAAGTGGCCATCAAGTAGCCACTTATCATGTGTTAGGGCTTCTCTGAAACATACACTGTTGAGCACATGCACTGTCGAAGTCTCAATTGCATGACATATAAACGCTCAACCCAGTTGCAGTTGTATTTTTTTCCCAGAATCTTCTCAGTGGCAAATTGTCTACAAGCTAAAAGTTGAAACCAGTGCAGTGCGGCAATGCACTTACATAGGCCTTGAATAAAACCCTTGAATAAAAAGTCACTTCTTCCTTCAGCTCTCTAATTTGGAGTTAGATTTATGTGCATTTTTCAACTTTGAATGACATCCATGCCTGTGCTTCACAGCAGAGCCACCATGTGCTCAACTGTCAAAATAATATGTAAACAGACACAGACGTTTTCTCCCTCCCTCTCTCCTTCTCTCTCTCCCTCTCTTTCTCTCTCTCGTGCACAGATTCCTTTCATTCCTGCCAGCCTGTGGGCCTAACGTACATGTGGAGGAGTACATTTCAAGCTCCATCCAGGTCTCACGCCCCACTGTTGCCAGTGCTCGGAGAACAGGTAAAACCAGAGGCACAGGAGAGCTCGTCACAGCAGCAAAGGTTTGACAGGAACCCAGCCTCTGTGCCACAACACATGAAGGGATGGGCAGCGCACAATGTGACGTTATGTTCGTGAATGGGCCTGATTTTACCTTTAGCCTAAATAATGTTTGAGGGACATTTTTTGAAGTAAACTGTAGTGAAATGATCAAATCTTTCTGGAGTGGCACTATAAAATTAAAAATAAACTTTTACTTTTAGATATTAATATTTAACCTAAAACATTTTCATTTTATTATTGTTTCATATTAGTGTCACCTTTCACACAAAGCTAGATTTTTTTTTCATCCTCATGTGCTTATTAATTGTTTTCTGTTGCCCAACAATGGGGCCATTCACTGCCTGGGTCTTGGTTTCTTTAAGCAGGGTCCTGCAACTCTCTGACCCCATCTCCTTTCACCACCATTGAAGAGACAGTCCAATCACAAACAGGCTAAGTGAGGATAGAAAGGTGGAGCTTAGCACTGAAACAGGGTGTGGTCCTGAAACCAGCAAGGTCTGTAGTAGTGCCCTGGGGTTTAAATTGAGTTGAATGATCTCACTCCCATAGTTATCATAGCTGGTTTGTTACTTTTACTCAGCCCTCTCTAGCTTTCTCTCTGTTCCCCCCCCCGCCCCCCCCCCCATTTCTTACCTGTGAGAGTTTCAGCCCTTGTTGGATTTTTAGTTAAAAAAAGAAATATTAGATGTTTGAGGACAGCTGGAGGCAACCACCCACGGAGTAGCTTTGCATGTACCTGGTCTCCACCTTGATCACACTCACCGGTGGCTGCTGATCTGTTGGATCCTCTGGGTTTGAGTGCTGCCTGTGCAGGAGTGAGTGCTGAGGACCTGTGCTCAGTGGGTGAGTCACTTTTTTTTTTCTTTCTTTCTTTTTTCTTTTTTCTTTTTTTTTTTATAAATGCAACAGAAGATATTTCAGCAGTGTCAGGGATGTTGCCATACCGGCTAAACTCAAGTATCACTTGTATCTGTGCTGCTCCGGTAAAAAAACAAAGCATACGTTTGTGGTTAGATCAGTCTCTTTTGCCAGAGACTCATTCAGTTCAGTGTTAAGTCAAGCTTGACAGCAAACCATTGATTCTGCTGCCTTAAACATGTCTTTTGAAATCCATGATCACCTCATATCTCAGTAGCTCACTTGGTTGGCTAGGCTTGCCATATAGGCCAAGTTCTTTGCCTCACCTGTTTGACTTGCTCTGTTAGTCAGCGTGAGAGTATTTCATTGTTTTTAGACTGACAGCAGAATTCAGATGTGTCACAATCCTTTATTCAATCAAACATTTCTATTTTTTCTTTTGACATACTGAATGAAATTAAGTATTTCCTTTTAAATGAAGCACAGAGTTGGGGCTAAAACAGTGAGGATTTTTAGCTTACATGCTATGCTTTAAATGGAGAAAGGAGCTCCTTGTATGTGTTTCTGCTGTGTATTTTGTTTGAAAGCGTGCGCATTATGGCGCTCACAGGGTTGTTTGATGAGCCTTGTGCAGCTGTCTCCTGTTTGTTCAGTCAGCGAGGTAGCAGGTGGACAGGTTGTGTAGTTGCTCACCTGCTCAGCCAAACCTCACTTTCAGCTCGGTTTTTCGCCTCCTGTTTTCTGAACCTTTTGTCTTTTCATTTTGATTTTTCAGGGGCTTGATAGAACAGAGAAAGCAGGCAGTCACCATGCTGCGAGAGGCACTTTCAAACATTTTAAAATTCCACAATTATCTACAATCAAGAACTGGTAAGTGTCTTTGTCGGAGATCTCCACCTGTGCTTTGTTAAAACATGAATGATGATGATGACGACTGCTGATCTAATGGCACAGTAAAATTGTGGATAAAAGACTTTGCAAAGGGCATTTTTTGCTTTTGTTTTGGCAAAATCACTCCATGAATATGCCCAGAACTTGTCTAGATTTACAGTTGACCCTCATGATCCATGATCCAATAAGGAATGTGTTTGTGTGTGTTTTTTTTGTCCTCCCCAGATGCCAGAGTCAGAGACTACCCTCTGATGCAGAGTCCCGTCCAGATGACCACCATCCTGATGGCCTACGTCGTCTTCTCGGTGTACATCGGGCCTCGCCTCATGGCAAACCGCAAACCTTTCCGCCTAAACACAGCCATGATTATCTACAACCTCAGCATGGTTTTACTGAACGCCTACATAGTCTATGAGGTAAGAAAGATGATTGACAAATGGAGCTGTTAGCTGACTCAAATCCCTCAAGGAGAGTCAAACAAATATGTTGCTGACGTCAAATTAACAGCTGTTGATGTGTATTCGACACCTAGTTCCTGATGTCTGGATGGGCTACCACCTTCACATGGAGATGTGACCTAATTGACCCCTCCAGCAGCCCGCAGGCTCTTAGGGTAAGTCAGCAAATGGTTCATTGTTTGCCAGTTCTGATTTTTTGATAAATATTTGCACCCTTTGACGATTGTTCACAGATATGAGATTATAGCCGTTTTATTCTTTTTCTTTCCCTCAGATGATTCGAGTGGCTTGGTTGTTTTATTTTTCTAAATTCATTGAACTCCTTGACACAGTAAGGACATTTTTATCTCTTCAAGTGAGCCTTTCTAGTGATTAATACCTTGTCTAACCTTTTTGTGGCATATCTTTTTTTTTATTGCAGGTATTCTTTGTGCTGAGGAAGAAACAAAACCAAATCACATTTCTCCATGTATTCCATCACTCCTTCATGCCCTGGACGTGGTGGTGGGGCATCACTCTAACTCCTGGTGAGGTTTACTCAGCATAATATAAATGTGACTTAATGACTTGTATCCAAATGTGTTGGGATTTGAAAACACGGGTAATGCATCAAAACTTAGTCTTAGTCCTGGTTGAAAACACCCTCATTATGGATGACCTTTTGATTATTAAATAGCCAATAAGTTATCATTTCCTGTGTCTGTCTCCTCAAGCCGGAGGAATGGGCTCCTTCCATGCCATGGTGAACGCAACAGTCCACGTTATCATGTACTTCTACTATGGACTCTCTGCTGCAGGACCTCGCTTCCAGAAATACCTGTGGTGGAAGAAGTACATGACTGCCATCCAGCTTGTACGTCCTTTTTTTTTTTTTTTTTTTTGGATTAAAATGATTGCCATATTTGATTTTTACTATGCTTCTTGGTTAATATTCGATTTCTAATAGCTGTCTACTCTTTCCCTGTTGTTTCACAGATACAGTTTGTTCTAGTCTCCATTCACATCAGCCAGTACTACTTCATGGAGAAGTGTGACTACCAGGTCCCCATATGGATCCACTTGATCTGGATGTATGGCATCTTCTTCTTCCTCCTCTTCTCCAACTTTTGGGTGCAGGCCTACATTAAGGGCAAACGGCTTCCTGCCACAGAGGACAAGCTAAAACTGAACGGTTCAGCCAGTGAACCCATCACTGTGGTGGCCAACGGCAAACACCTGGGAAGAGAACGGGAGAACGGAAAGGTGCCCTACTACACCAACGGCAAAATCTTCCTGGGCAAAGTAAAGGAAATCTAAGTGACTCTGGAAATGAGAAGGAGGAATACGAGGCGGCTCTATAGAGCCACCTTGAATGTCATTCATCATTCATATCTAGTGGCTTATTGGAGTGGCACAGATTCCAGTAGGCTACTTTCATAAACTTCATAATTTCTATATAGGTCTAGTCTTTTTTGAAAATATATGCACACTTCTTGGGATATGAATGGCATATTTTGTTTTGCCGGTGATCTCTACATGTGATATAGTGTTTGTTAGTTGTTGTGAAAACTATTAACTGTGACACACACACTGTATGAAGACTGGTGCTCATTTTTGTCACTGATAGTATTCTTCAACTCAAGCTTAAGCCACACAAGCTTGACCTGCACTACACTGTTTGGCTGGCATGATGCTTGTTGCTTGGGAGTATTGCACAGTTTCCACTGAAGACTAGCACATGTAAATAAGTGCTGCAAAGTTTATGTCAAAAAAACAAGGTTTCGTGAATGTCAAACAATATGTTTTTATTTATCATTTGAAATAAAAAAATGTTTAGATAAAGGTCTGTGTCATTTGGAAAGCAGTTATGGTGTGCACTTTGTAAGAAACATACCACACCTTGATTTTTCAATTTTAAGAATTGTGGAAAAGAAATGTTAGACTGTATATTACAGTATTGATGCATTTTGCATTTTTTTTGCATAATTAGGCAGTGACATATGTGTTTATCCATATTAATCCACTCTGAGTTTTGCAACACTGTATGGTCTCTTCTCTTAGCACGCTTTGAGTGACGTTAATAGAAAGACTGCTTTCTATGACATTTAAAATTAAATAAAAAGAATGCTGTAGATGCCCGTTTCTGAATATCACTATAATGCATGTATACTGATTGATAAACTTACCATTGTTTTTACTGTTGTTGCTTACTCATGTGCAAGGTGACAGTGGAAGGGTGATTGAGTTTTGAAGCAGAGCAAGCCTTTTAAATTTCATTCTGATGTTTGCCAAAAGAATTAGAAAACTAAAGGATGTTTATTCAGGATTAACTCTCATGATGTTCAATAGATGAACCTGTTTCTTGACTTAATTTTCTCCACCGTTCTTGATTCTGATAGAGGCCCAGTGAAAGAATTGAGAACGTGAAACATAAATGAGCATGTGTAGTTCTCCTCGTGGTCTTGCTGCTAGCAAAAACAAACACTGTATTGCCATTCCTGTGAAGCAGGTTTCCAACCAGTTATGGAGAATTTGGTTCCAACCAAACACAACAGCAAATAACTACTAATTAATTAATTAATTAAAAATGTATTCTTTGATTAGAGTTGAGCTGCTCAAATACATCAGCTGCTGAGGTAAGAGAAAACCAACACTGGACTGAATCTCCTATCAACCTGCAAACTCTCTGCATTTACAAATGTTTAGCGATATCCTACCTTTGACTTGGAATAGTTTTTATTCATATTAGGTTGTCTGGTAGCAGTGTGAGTGAATTTGGGCCTGAAGCATAGATGTGTGACTTGGTTTATGTCAGATCATCATGCACATAAACTAGAAGGACACCATGTATCCTTGAGTCTGTCTCAACCAATAAAAGATGCTTTAAATTGTGTTAATAAAAATGAGTAGCATATCTGAGGAAAACATGATCATAATGGAGCTAATTCTTCATTAACACTGGGGATTAAAAACATGTCTCATGCCGAGCAAATATTTGTTTCAGTAGAAGTTATTCCATAAATCCTTTGATAACATTATTGAAAAATATAAAATACAGATATTACCCTATCCCTACAGTTGAACATGGCAGTAGTAATACATGCCGATTAACTGACAGGACATAAGGTAAATAAACATTTATTTATAACCCAGTCCACTGTATACAATGTATCCTGATTACAATAAGCTATGTGAAGGTCATAAATACATTTAACAGTACAGCTTAAACAGCAACACTTGTAGGTTACCACATTATATAAACAATTGAGATCAACAACTCACTGTACCACCAACAAGAGCAGTAAGATGCAAGTTATGGCTAAAACACTGGGTGGAAATCTTTATTGTGGATTAAATAAAACATTTGCACAAATTCATTCAGCATAAACCAAAAAAAAAAAAAAAAAAAAAAAAAACAAAACCCAAAAGTCAAAACAAAAAAGGAAATTATCTGATTGACTGATGAATGACACTGCTAGTTGATTTGACCATCCTTTCTTTGGCCTTCTTCTTGACAGGATCCACTTCAAAGCTCTTCCACAGACGAATGGTTTCATCTCCAGCGACAGTGGCAACGGTAGAGCAGTCTGGGCTCAGAGTCAAACTCAGAACTCTGTCCTCATGGCCTAAAACAGAATTAATATTTAGACCAGCAGAAAGATTCAAGTACAGTGGTACAATTCGCTAGAGGGTTCCCTTTAAAGTATGAGTGAACAAGTACGAGGGGGGCTTCAAAAAGTTTGTGGAAAAAACAGTTTAAGTTATGTTTATTTTTGCGTTGCAACATGCATTTAAGGGTTCATGTTAGAACATGTTATGACATGTTAGTATGAGAATGTACAGGTGCATTGAGATCAAAATCCCTGCATGTGATTTTTAGCTATGTATTTTTCCCACAAACTTTTTGAAGCCCCCCCTGTCAAAACAGTTACATACCATTGAGGTCTGCGACTCTGGTGAGAGAAGGATACTTCCAGATGACAACATTGTTGTGGGCATATCCATGGGCAGAGACCAGCTCCTTGTAGTTTGGTGCAAACACCAGGGACGAGATCTGAAAAGCAAGTGGTATCATGTAATGTCAGAAAAATCTATATATCTATATCTATCTATATCTATCTATATATATACACATTTTTTTGAGAATCATCACTCAAAGTCAAGGGTCTAGAAGTGAGTGGTTACCTGGGACTGAGTGTCAAGTGAGCTGATGCAGGAGCCACTGTTTACATTCCAGATACGGATGTGACGATCACTGGTGCCACCTCCAGATGCGAGGATGTTTGGCTGCCATGGACACCAGGCCAAAGCCTACAACAATGACAACACATCCAAAAGTGAGTTTCACATTTTACACATCAGTGGCACAGAATATTTGACAATGCTGTTAGTATGAGTATTAAGCTGTTCACCTTGACAGCTCCTTGATGTTCACTCCAGCAGCGGACAGACTGGCTTTCATTGCTGGCACTGCCCTCCTGCACACGGGGCCATACACATACCAAGTTGTCATTGCCTCCACTGGCTAGGTATCGCCCATCGGGGGACCACTTCAGCCCGCACACCTCCTGTGAGTGACCATTGAGCGTGAAGATGTGATGGTCTGCCACCCTCACATCATGATGGTGAATGTGTCCTGATCTGGAGCCACTGTGGGGGTGGACAGGAGAGAAAACATTAAAATCAGAGCTAAAAAATTTTTTTTTTTTAAATAAATAAAAATCTAACCACTGCAAATGTTCATTTTTGTCAGATGAGGAAACAACTGTACCTGGAAAGAACGTGGTCATTCCAGCTCAGGCTACCAACTCTAGCTGTGTGGCTGGCCATGCTGCGTAAACGCTTCTGGTTTTCAACATCCCACAACTAAAAAAGAGAAATTACAGTTAAAAATAAAATATTCTTTGAGTGCTATGTGTCTTTGTGAATTAGGCGGGGGGTGTTCACCACCACACTAACCTGAACTTTGCAATCACTGGTGCCGATAGCTAGGTAGCTTCCCTCTTTGGTCCAGGACAATGAGCAGATGTAGTCCTCCTCACGCTCCATCTTCATAAGAAGAGTGATGTCTCCTTGAGTGGCATCCCACAGATAAACACTGTTATGAAGAGCCACAGCAAGAATGTTTCGGCTGCTCCAGTCAAGCAGGTTCAAATCTGTGGGGAAAAAAAGGAAATGCCCTCTTACATAAAGATCTAAATAGGATTAAAATCTTTACATTAATATTGTGGCTGATGTATTGCTTAATGGTTGCAGTGAATCCAAGATGTGTTAAGTTATGCTTACATTACTGTTGTCACAGAACAAAATGCCAACATGCATGAATGCTATTAGGAAACACATCTTAAGAGCCAAACCCACAGAAATCATTTCGAAGCTCAGGAGCATCCAAGATTCTGTCCGGAGTTGAAGATATGTATCTCGACTTTTTGACTGAGGCAGGAGTTGCTCCCTGACTGTAGAGGACTTTCAAGTTGTTCTGATAGCCTGCAAGTTAAACACAAAAATAACACAAATACTCACTTTCTACATTCATCCAATATTCTTGCAGAGCAGAGCGTTGGCATGCAGATGTCCTTACCTTCTGGTGCATTCAGTGGTTTCCCTCCGAGGTGCAGGATCTTTGCATCTTCAATGTTGTACCCATTAAGTGACATAGACCAGGCTTTCTGGCTTTCCTTTAAAAAGACAGATAGCCTCGATCAATAAACGCCTTAATTTACAAAGGGATCGTAAAAGGAGGCATCAAAATGAACCACTTACTGATGTTCCTGCTGTATTGTTTGTGTCCACAGGCTCGTTCTCTTTTGTGAGCAAGAAACTTGCCACATCCATTTGTTTGCTGTTTCTGGTGGGGATGAAGCGGTCGCCTCCCATCTTAGAGGGCGTTTGTTTTTTGTTTTTGCCTAGAATACAAAAAATGCACACATATAACAAAGCGGTTACTATCTGCAGAGATAACACAGCTTTGTTAGCCCTAACGTTGCTTGAATACAGTGGGTATACTCTACCTGGTGTTTTGCTCGGCGTTTTTGATGAACTCAGCGACACATTGGCAGATTTTCCGGGCGACAAACCGCTTAACGCGGATGTGTTTGATGAACTGGCCTTTCTCTGCCACCTCGCCATGGGAGCGTTTGTGATGGGCATATCCAGCTTCAGGATACTGTGGATGTCGTTCTCAAACCCAAACTGCGCCATCTTGTCCAGGTTTTCACACGACCTGAACATCACAACGATAATAAGAAAAGCGTTCACCGGATGTGCAACAGCAACTGGCCACGGTTGAGTTTTAGGTGTGTGAGCTGGACCTCAGACTTAACGTTAGCACTAGCAGCTGCAGCTAACCTAAATCCAGGTCAGTTAAACAAACACAAGTTAGCATTAACCATTTTAAAAGTTTAATTGGCGTCGCGTCGTAAACCAAAAGCAAACTCCGCTGACTATCTGAATCAAAAGTGGCACGGTTATCGCCTAATAAGAAACAAACTGCGCTCACCTCTTCCAGAAAACGTGGAGTACACTGATACAGCTCTGTGCTTTCTCTCTCCTCCAAAGTTTGAATTTCGTGAAAATGACGCCACACGGTTTAAATGCCTGAAAGCCCTCCTGTGATTGGTTCGTTCAAGGAGCTACCGTTATCGCCATGGTACTGCTATGGTAACGTTGACGAATGCGTTAATGTGATTGGTGGAGGAGACTTCCTGAGAGATCAACGTCTAGAAAAAAAACTCCTCCCCTTAAAAATCATCTACCGCCACCCACTGGTCAAAGATGGTATTACAGTCATGACCTAGCTGCGTGAAATGTAGAAGAAATAGAAAAACTACAAGATTTTCTGAAGAGAGATTAAATAGGTAGCTTTACTTCACAGTTATTTATCAAATGCATTTGATAAATTACATTTTTTGCTTATTGCAATTTTAAGGAACGTATTTGCTGGGCATATAATAAGAGGACATTTTATTTTACAGCATAAAGTGAATCACAATATTGTTTGTATAAATCATTCTCTGTGATGGAATCACAGCATCTCTGTATATTTGCAGTATCATATGGTTGGTGTTGCAAAGTGTTGCCTATCATAAGCATTTTATGAGATATATACTTTTTGATCCAGTCAGAATTAAATTGCCTTTGATATACTAATTCAAAAGAGCATGAAAATTATTTGGTGATTAACTGTCAGTTATGATTGTGGTTATCTGATTGGACAAAGAAAATCAAAGACTCCTCAAATCTTCAGGTGAGTATCTAACAAATGGTCAAGCCATTCACATCTTAATCATGTGATGTATGTAGGAGAACTAAACCTATTTATTCACCAATTCAAAACTTGTTACTTATGTTAAATTTTTTCTTTTAGGTTCTCCCTTGTCCTTTACATGACATTAATTTAGTACAGTTGATGAAGACTAATTGTTCTTGCTGATAACTTCTCTGGTTTTAGACAAACCAAAACCAGAGATATTTATAAGGTCTTTGATTTCTGACCAAGACTGATTACATGATTAGGTGTATGTGTATTAACTAGATTAATGGAGTTGAAGTGAATCATTTAGGTACTAAAACATCTCCAAAGCCCAAAAGAAAAACAACTAGTTTTGGAGATAACTTTAGTTATTACACTTTCATTTTTTAAGAGAATTATACAAATTCTAAGGAGGAGATATACAAACGACGTAGACTGGCGTCTGTGTGAATAAACACTTTGCAGCAACCAGGAAGCACAATTTCCTGAAAACAAAATAGAATACACTGATAGCATTCATTCTCAGTGGGCGTCTACTAAACTTCTGGTAACATAGGCACATCAAATCTGGTTTTGGACATGATGAAAAAATAAAATTAATCACACCACAAAGGAACAAATGACATGCTGTGGCTACACAGGCCCACTAAGTAGCTCAAAGGATACAGTACATTCTGTCTCTGACTAAACTTTATCAAAACAAAACAAACAAACAAAGTATAACATCTGGTCCATAGTGTACTGGTGTTTTGAAAGATTATGTGTGCTGCGCAAGTTAGATTACATGCTGATCTTTTTTTTACATGCGCTCTAAGGTGAAAAAAACATTTTAATTAGCTATATAAGAAGAATACCTTCCCTAGGTATCAACCTGTCGAGAATAGAGAAAAAGATCTCATGGATATTTTCTAAATCTGTTGTCCCAATACTACAGATTAAGGTTACGTGACACAAAATGAAAAATGTGACAATATAGAATAAACATGACATAAAAGTATCTTTAATTAAACATTTCTATACATTTTACACAAACAACAATGGAGGAAGGAAACAACACACTGACATTCACAACAATATACAGCATCTCAAAGAAATCTGAAAACATTTAACCATTAGGAACGTCTTTCAAACTTAACAACAGTACAGTCAGTTGTGGGTCAGCCTCTTTGAATAAAGTCAGTCCATCCAGTGTTTGGCAGAGTTTCACTGTGATTGGTCTCAGGGCAAAACAAAATGCTTGATTTCAGCAGGGCTTTATCTACAGAGTCTGAGACAATCTGTTACATTCTTGGTCTTAACTTGCATCAGACGCTGAATGTGCTTGAAACAGAATGCTTCCATTGTACATTTCCACATAGGCTGAGTTCTTGAATATGTCTGACTGGTAAAAAAAAAAAAAAAAAAAAGCTGCCCTTACCGTTATTTTATTCATTGTGCAAAAAGAAGCTTGTATATTGCTGCCAGCAGTGAACATACTTACATTTCTGTGTGTGTGTGTGTACATGCATAAATATAAAAATATACACAATAAAAGCACCAGTGTAAAGTGTGATACATGCATGTTAAAGTGCATATATTGATGTGGTCTGATATTTAGACTGTGGCATTACAGTAGGCTGTTGGGACTGTGGCAAGGGTTTGGTGACATTCATGTAGTGACTGTCCAAAAAAAGGTTAAATCAGTAAGTGGACATTCAACTGCAGAAACGGAGTAGAAAGCTCCAACGGGAGACTGTTATTCACCTGGAGCTTTGAATTACAAGGTACGGTAACCACAGTCTTTTAACTCTGGACCCATTTCAGCCATGTCCTTAGGGTAATGTATAAGGGATCCAATGACACCTGCAGAGAAATCAAAGAGCACAGATTAGTTCATTCCTGAGTAACTCCACCAAGCAAAAAAATAAAACCAAACAATCATCTATCATCTATGTTTAACCAGCTGACCTAGAAACTGCAGTCCTATTCAGTCATAATAAAAGTGAGGCAATACTGTTCAGTATCATTCACTAAATCAGGATTAAAATCACATGACATCCAAAGGGTATGTTATCTTCAATTCATTTAATATTTAACTTTCTATCCATCTTCTCCCTAGACTGTTAACTGAGAAGTGAACAGATTAAAAGAGAAAACATAGGCGTTGTTGTTTTCTTACCTCCAGGGTGCCTCAAACCTAGGCAGAGAGTGTGAGAAAGACAAAACACATGACCATGCTTTATATTTCCCCGTGAGTATGAGGCTCCATACCAAAAATCATGTGACAGGGCACGATGTTAAAATGAAGCCATGTTATGCTGCATTTTATGAGGGTAACTGAGGTATTACATTCAAACAGAGGCAAACATTACATAGTTCCTGCTGTTAACTGATAATATACAACACATCACTGTGTTACTCTCTTGACAGTGAATCATTTTGTTCTATCATGAAGAGTGCTTTTGAGAATGTGACTGTGATTAAAGGCTGTACAACATTCATAATTATTATCCAAATGGAAAAATCTTATTTACTCACCCCGGTTTTTGGAGAGGAGGAGGCTGATTATGATTAGGCCAGTAAAAGCCAAGAGTGCCAAGATTGGGATCAGGATTTGAGGCAAAGGAATCCCTGGAACTGAGAGGACATTTCAGATTTGTAACCAGACTGCTTGTCAACAAAACTGGTCACTGCAAAAAATGTGAGGAAGGTATGTGGAGATGGAGTGCAATCACAGGGACAAACTGATGTTTTACTTGAGCATAAGCTTCTTCTTTTTTTTTTTTAAGTATGTATTGTGTCATATGACTAACAGTGAAATGCCATCAGTTGCCTCCACAATACACAGCCACCAGCAGCATTGAAGCATTTTGTTTCCCACTTTTCAACCTTATTTAGAGTCAAAACAGTAAAGACATTGTTTATCATTATGATCAATTCTATCTCTTATCACTAACACTGTAGTGAAAATGCAGTAAAGTGAATGAATGAGGTGTCCTGCCTTACAATGAGGCTGCATCTGATAATGTCACAGGAGCACTGCTGTTATTGCTACAATCTTTTAGTCTCTGTTTCAAAATTAACCTGATGATGATCTTTTGCACCTGATGAAAATGTTTTTTTCTTCAATAAGTGCATTAAGCAAGGCCTAAATTGTCAATCAATAGAAAATTAATCAGAAATTTTGATAATTGATGTTCATTTTAAGAGAAAGAAAGAAATAATCAAATTCTCTGTTTCCAGCATCTCTACTCTAACATAAAACAGCAAAAGCAGATGCTAGAAACAACATCTGCTTTTGCTGTTTTATGTTATTGTAAATTGAATATCTTTCAGTTTTGAACTGTTGTTCAGAAAGAGCAAGACATCTGATGACTTCCCCTTGGACTCTGGGAGAGTGGGATGAACATGTTTCAGTAGTACTTTCTGATGTTTAAGACTAAAATGGTCGATCAATAATTGAGAAATTAAATCATCACCTTAATCAACAGTGAAAATAATCATTAACATGCAGCCTTAGTGTATACTATTCTTATTATTCAGATTTAGTCATTTGATTGAACATTAGCAGCTGGTGACCACAGCACAAACCTGCAGTATCAACAGGCACATTATTATTGTAAACAGAAGAGCTGCACTAGGAGCTAAGTAATATTTACACATAGTGCTTTCTGGGTAAGATGCTCTTTTTAGGCTTCACAACTCATAAAGCTTGATGATGCTGATATTTGTTCTCAAAAGCCACAAAGAAAACATACCTGACTGTTCCTCCGAAAGTTTCAGTTCTTTCATTAGCTGGATGCATGCCTTCTCGAGGCGGATCTTCCCTGTCCCTGTGTTCTGCACTTCCTGGTCCCACAACACTTTGAGGGCCAATGCTTGTGGTACATGGGCTGTCCATGTGTCAGTGTGGTCCAGAGTCAGATAGACCTTTCCATCATAGAAAACACGGTCTGTCCAGTGCAGCTGAGACCCCTCCAGTATGCATTCACGAGAGCGAAGAACAGTGTGGTTACCTAAGGATGAGAGATAAAAACTATTAACAAAAAAATAATTGACCGAACATGATATTGAGTTGAGTCATTACATTCATTTATAGAACATGATGATTTCCTTACTCAGTGGTGAAGTCTGGTTGACACTGATAAGAGCAGGAAGGAGTGTATCAGCCGAAATGGTTTGAACAATGTGGTTGAACTCTCCTGGCTTGTGCCAGTGAGGGAGACTCCGTTGAGAAGAACCTGCTCCTTGACATGCTGAACACCCACCACACCCCACTGCTGAACCTGAACGATAATGGCATCTAATGGAAGACAACCAAAATCCATGCAGTGGGGAGAAAAAAAAAAGGCAAGACTTCAAATGTTGCAGTAGATGTTGATTCCCTGTAGGAATGTTTTCAAATGACATGAAATGTCACAACAGATGATGCAAAATAGAGGATTCAAATGTAATTTGTGCTGAAAATACTCAGATCCTCAACTATGAGTAGTAGTGGACCTGGCACAAAACAGCCTTGTCTTACAGTTATACTTGGCTAAACATAAATTAACAACAGCGAAACCAAAAGTAAAAGCACTCATTTTGATAAACAGTCCAGCTTTCATGTAACATTAGGTGCAGCTCCTCTAAATGTTTGGTAGTTGGTACTATGGCATTTTGCAATGTGATTTTTTAATCTCTCAAGTTACTTAGTCTTTGCATTTGTCAGGTAAACACAGTGAAATAAAAAGCACCAGCTTTGCCAAGCCACGCCTGTGCAATCCAACAGTCCTACAATAAATCTTTTATTTCCCCAGTTTTTGTTGACACTGTCAGACAAAAAGGGGGATGCCCTGGATTATATTATGATGGGAGGGTTTCTGTTCCCGTATGTATATAAACCGTGGCAGATTCTACACTAAACTTCAAATATAATGCAACACTACTTCTGTTTGTCATAAATAACCACAGGGTTAAACCAACACCCCTCTGACAGAGTCAACAAAACAGGAGCACTTCGCTTCACAAACAGAATTCACTGTAGGGCTTATGTATTGACATTTTGCAGGTGTATATGATACTTTGGTGAGCTGCAGAATAATCTATTATGATACGATGAAAAGTGCAAGAGTAAAGCGTTAGGTTAAAAGTATAAAGTTTTGCCAAACTGAATAACTCATGGAAGAGTAAAACAGTAGTTTGGTACTTTCCACCTACAACAGGCATCAGCAGCCATCAGTCTACGTAGCCTACTATGGGTAACGTTGTACCGGCTAAGTTAACGTACATAGGTTAAACCCAGTGCACAGTCTGTTTGGCAGATTTGTGCGGTTATTTATTTCCTGGACTAATCTATTTGTTACCCAGTGCAATGCAAAGAGACAAGCTTCTTACCTACTGGAATAGGAAAAGCCCGAGATAAGTGGCACAACATTAGCACAAGAATGCAAAGAAAATTCATTTTTGGTGTTTCTCGTTTGCAGCTTCAGTATCCAGGCAGTGTTGAGCCGTGAAGGAAAGACGAAACTCTCCACGGTTTTAAATAGTCCGGGTTGTCTTAAGCCATTTAAACGTAACCAGTAATGTAGAACAAGGCTAGGACCCTTAACAAGTAGACTACAGCACAACCACTGTCACGGACAACTGTCGGCAGAATTCTCCTCCTCCGCTCCCCTGTGGTTTCTTTAAATGTACACTCGCTTTGCTTGCCGCTGATTGGCTGATGTAGCTGGCACGCGGACAGTAAGGTCATCACCCGTAGAGCCTGTAACGCTGGGTTCTGCTCTGCAAAGTCAGTTTAACAAACAAACATGTCTAAGGTTTGGGTTGACTGCTCGAGAAGGCGAATTTAACCGGTTCCCTAACCCCAACAGGTGGTAAGAATTCTTTCAATCAGCTCCGAGTGTGGTAACCGTGGCAACCAGTGACCATTCTCCATGGCAACGGGAAATGACAGAGCCCCAAGTTCAGGTTCGTTTTTAGCAGGAGCTTACTCAGACTGATAAAGCAGGTTTCAATTTCAAGTAAGAGTAATGGAGTAACAGTTTTAACAGTAGTGGAAAGTACAGGGGCCACCGGTTTTCATTCATTTTATAACAATCAATTTTTGCACACAGTTGAAACAGGCCTATCAATTCAAACATCATGTCAACATCCTGTTAAGTGTTTTTGTCAAAAGTATGGCCTCACCATGTGTAAATGTGGAGTCAAAAACTGGTGGAAAGTTACTGAGTACATTTACACAAGTACTGTGCTCAAGTACAGTTGAGTTTTATTTTACTTAACTGCTTCAATTCTATGCTACTTGATACCTACTACTAACATATTTCTGAGGGAAATAGTTTTAATTTACTGAAGCCTACCAGTAACTTTTCAGATTAAGATTTTGCAAGATGTCACTTTCCAGTGAAAACTAATCTTCTCCAGAAATGTTTTAATTCTAATTTGTCAGATGAACTGAAAGAATAATTGTTCCTTTATGAGTTGAGAAACTGTCTTACTTTAAGCAAAGTAACCCATTTTTTAACCCACTGGAACAGATTATTTGGATTATTATTTTATTATCTGAAAATGCATTGTCACAAAGCTAAAACCTGTTTTTTAGCTCATGAAAAGCTGATGTTTTGGATATGTGCAGGACTGTGGGGGCTGCATCAAATGAACACTTTTCATACATTTTACATGAAAATACTTAAGTTTTGCTTAAGTAGAATTTCTGGATGCAAGACTTTAAGTAGATAGTACATTTTCATAAGTAGGCTACTAAGTATAATGTTAGATATTTTCTCCATTTCCTGTCCAAATGTCATTTTATGTTTCTTTACATTACTCCTCTCCATTTCAGAGTGATTCTGTGAAAGCTCTTCATCCATTGTTTGTTGTGTTTCTGTGGAGAGAGCTTTAATTTCACTAATAATGTCACATGACCTCTCTGAGGTGACCCTGAGCCAACACAGACACTGGGAACGAGGCTTTAAGCATGCCAATGTTTTTTTCCTTGTCCCTGGCTCTGAGCAGCCGGTCCACTTAAAACACTGCTGTTAGCCGGGTTCAGGTCAGGTGTCATCAAGGCTCGAAGGAATACACCATCAAACTCATCGTGTAGGGATACACAAGAAATCCAACATTGCATGTACAAAATGCAGAGTACATGCAATGTACTGTGCAGAGTCTGGTCACCCATTCCCATTACCCATTCTGTTTTTTGTTTGAAAATGTTAATAAGTAAATTTTACTGCTGCCCAACGCGTCAATGATTCTGTGACATGCAGCTTACAAAAATATTTAGCCAGTTTTCCAGTTAAACATGATCCAGCGTGTTGTCAGTTATTTTCCATCTTAGTGAGCAAAAACTTTTTGAACTTTCTCTTTTGTTATCCTGGACGACCTAGTCTGATAATGAAGAACAGTTTGTGTATCCCTGTCTCTCAGACTGATTATCCAAATATTAGGTCAAGTATGAATTCTACTGTATGTTCCTATTATTTATCATATCTGATGCGTCATATAAATATGCTTCATTTGTTTTCAGGAAACAAATGACATAGGAGCATACTAAGGATTAGATATTCTGAGCAAGTATCTACAGTATCTGTTTATCTTCTGTGTGTGTGTGTGTGTGTGTGTGTGTGTCATATTCACGTATAAAATGTTACATTATGTCGTCTCCAGACCTTTAAACTATGTTTCTCAGTCTTCCACAGGCGTAATCTTAAAATGGAAGGTATGCAGGACAGATGGGAAGTGACTGTATAAACAGTCTGCAGTGAGAGAGCAGGGGACTTAACAGAGAGAGGGGATTTTAGGAGTCAGGCGTTTTTGGTTTGTTTTGCAGCATAAAATGATCTAAATCTGTCTGTAGACAATCCTTGCACAAGCTTGTGATCCTGCTCACTTTAAACAGCATGTTTCCTGTGTTTGTTTTCTTTTTCAGGTTGTTTGAATATGTATGTGCAGTTTGTTCTCATAATCACAGTCAGCTATGATGTTGGATGAACCTGCATCAGGAATTAAACAGGCATCAATTTAGAATGTTTCTGTGTTAAACTGTATGGTCTGTAATAATGCACTGAATAGAGAGAGAAAAAAAAGCCCAACCTTGGGGTTCACCTAGAAAGTACCAGTTTAAAAGTCGGAATACCACAAATAGGTATGGTCAGGTAAGGTTGATTGTATTGTACCTTATAACAACAAGGGAATAAAAGTGCTTTACAACATAAAGAGATATTATGAGAAGATATTAAAAAAAAACACAAGACAATATAACAAAGACAATAAGAAGACACACATAATTGGGATTTAGAAAGAGAGATTAAACAGCAGTATAAAATTAACAGATATAAATAAATAATCACAAATTTGATTTATTAAAAGGAAGTGGCTTACAGAAGAGTCTTACAGAGGACCTGTTATGCATTTCATTATTTTCTGTCATACATATATATATATGTATATGTTACAGTGTCTGATACTCATATTAAACCTCTTTCTACTTTCAGGCTGAGCTGATGTCAGCTGATGACATATTCCATATTTCAATATGCTCACAAGCACCGCTGTACTGTAGTTTGTTTATGTTGCTCCAGAAATAGAGGCGGCCTCTGGAAGCAAAGCAGTCAGAACAGAGTGGGCTCCTCTGGTGCTAAAACAGCCAGTTTCAGACAGAAGCTGAACTGAGGGGCTGCATAAAGGACAAAGCAATTGTAGTGGAGTCTGAGAATAGAAATATTGAACTGGAGGATGAGCATGATAGGTCCCCTTTAAAGCCTTGATTTAAAAGAATTGACAGTTGTAGCGGCTTGTTACAACCCTGCAGGTGTCTAGAAGTAAGGGAAGCAACAACTGCTGTTGTGGTCTGGGGAGCAATGTCATGCATTGTTTAGTGTATTAACAAGAAGAAGTTACAGGCACTCTCAACAGTTAAACACAACAAAAAAGGAATCAGGTGAGACAAAGAACAAAGGGAAGGACGGCGGGTGGCACCAAACCATAAAACAAACAAAACAAAATCCACTTCCTGACCCACTGACTGTCTGAGGCTGAAAGAAATGAAAATAACACAACGCAGAGCTGCACTTCTGTTCAATGGACAATTAAATCATCTACACGTGGTGCCAAAAAGAAATGCATGAAAATAACGAGAAATAACCCATAGTTATTGCACAGACAATATATCACACAAGTTAACGCCGTAACAAAGACGTGGTCTGCACAGCCATCCCTGACAATGATCTCACATTTCTGGGACTTTGTTCCAGATGTGTTGTGAATGCTGCTTCTCTGTCTGTAGTTTTGACCCTGTAGACCTTACCCAGGTGACCTGATCTGATAAATACATAAAACACTTTCACTGAAATGTTAGCAACAAAATATACTGAAAACGTCAAAAAAAAGCAATAGCAATAGCTAATAGCTTATATTACTGTATATATTACATTATTGGATCAGTATCACAGATGCATTAACGTGAATACCATCTCACTGGGCACTCCTCAGTGTGTCATGACAAGGAGAAACGTTCCTCGATGATATCACAGCAGGGGTGTGTCTCTGTTTTCAAGAATCTCTGGAAGACTCATCTTTTCCTAGAGTACTTTCTCTCCTAACACCAACACCCTAACATTGTTTCTTTAACTGATCT
Source organism: Lates japonicus (assembly GCA_033238685.1). Lineage (NCBI taxonomy): Eukaryota > Metazoa > Chordata > Actinopteri > Centropomidae > Lates > Lates japonicus. The sequence continues at coordinate 11,017,400 of BRZM01000010.1, read as the reverse complement.
CCTTGCACTTATTGAACAGATTTAGTACTTCGTACTTAGGCCTCCTACTTGCTTTGGATAAAAGTGTCTGCCAAATAAGTAAATGTAAATATAATGTGTATAATATAATATGTCATAGCTGATCAAGGTGGAACTGATTTTAACTAGTTTATACATTACTGGGTGATTTAATCTGTAATAATGTATCATATTGCATCTGTTTCATTATATGTTATGTATGTAAAATGTTAATGTGCAATCATGGGCAGATTATGAGAAAATATGCCCCTGGGCACAGACGAGTAAAAGGCGCCCCACTTCATTCAGACGCTGAGCCTGTGCTTGGTAGTCCTGTACTGTAATCTGTCCATGTCAGCTACGTGACTAGTATGTATGACTGTCAGACGTTTGGAGTCAAAAGTACAATATGTTCCCTAAAATGCAGTGCAAGTACAACATAGCATTAAATGTAAATACCCTAAATTAAACAAAGGGCTTGAGTTATGGCACTTGCTTATTTTCCACCACTGCTAGTTTTATGATAGCCTACAAAATGTTGTAAATACACCGTACATTAACCTATGACACCTACCTGTCCTCCTCGTTTTTTGTGTGTGTGACACAGCGCCATCTTGTGCCCGGCCGCAGGACGAGCCTCCACCGGATTGGCTGAGCGGTTGTCAGGAGTGTTTACAGGAAACATGGCTTCCCTGTCTGTTGGAGAGCTTCAAGAAATGGAAGGTGAGTAAATATGTAAAGGTGCAGCCGTGCCATGGTTACACTATCTGGGTAAACCGACATTCATTTGTGTATGTTTTTAGATGCGCACATCCGTCGACTCGTTCTCCTCGTTACTAACCAGACCTCCATCCTTGGTTAGCTAGCGAGCTAACAGGCTAACAACAAGACTCGTTAGCTGGCGATTCAGTCAACTCACCCTGTCCTGCTAATCCATGTACACCTGATTTCACTTTCTTTTAGCTGCGTTCTGTAGTCTAATGGTCTGAGACTGGATTTCATGTTTAACATAATCTATCCGCCCATATGACACATTTCCAATTTTAGCTCGTAAACCTGTCCACTGTGGTCCAACCAGCTAACTAGCTAACTAACATGGTTAGCAGTACTCAGCCTCTGTGTTCTTGTAAGTGAACTAACCTTAGCCTACAAGCTGTCTCTAATGTGGAATTATATCACATCCACAGCAGTTAACACTGACAGATTTATTCACTGGTAGATGTAATCCCGATCGGGCACACAATGTTCTCACAATTTTAGCACGTTTTTTTTAGTGGAGATACATATAGTCTAATATGCAAAGTTTGTAGCATGCTCCTGATGACACCCCCCCGACTCCTCAGTGGGAGAGGTGGGGCCGGGCCTGGTCTTTGCATCATATTATGCGTGCATCAGCTAAATGTGTCACTGATATACCAGATAATCAGAGGACATCTCTGCATCTGGATGGCGAAATTAAGCTTCTCTTCTCTTCGCCTGCTGACTGTAGTGGACCGGAGGGGTGAGTCCGAGGAATCTGGGGATGATGAGACCAGGAGGAGGAGTATCAATGGCGACGTGGACCCCAATCAGCCCACTGCTACAAGTAAATCGTCACATCTCCAGCCACATTGAGAGCTTTTTGTGTCCGTATCGTCTTTACAACAGTGGCCTAATTAGTTTATCTGATTTAATCTTGCTCCAATTAAAGGTAAAGAAGAGTCTCCCGTTGACATGGACACCATAACCTTGGACCCAGAGGAAGAGGTTAGAAGATGTTCCAATAACACTACTGCTGTTGATAATAAAAGACTTCAGCTATATTTTAGAAAGTGAACTTTTTTGTTGTAGATTTTATTTGTAGAGTTTGGTAGGGGATACAAAACACTTTGGTAATGTTTTTGTGAAAATCTCTATGTTCTTTTATGAAAAATGTTTCACTTTTCCAAAAAATTTATGGTGTCTAGCCAGACAGTGTGTCAGCTGGGCACTTGTATGTTCATAACAAAATGCAACCCAATTACAAAGTATTGTTACTTGCAGGCAGGATGTCATCCTAAGCTGTCTGTTGTCTTTCTAGGATGTTGATCTTGTTCATTGTCGTATTGGGAAGATTGAAGGATTGGAGGTGCTACAAAAGGCTAAAGTAAGTAAACTCAGTATTTAATGCCACTGTCACTAAGTGATGAAGTAATGGTGGTGGCTTGGTACGAAGGGGTTATTACTTTATTTTCCTTATGAGAGAAACTGAATTGATAGAATTTTCAACCATGTTTTTTTTTTTCTCTATTAATCACATTTGAAATAAGAACAGTTTGGTGTCTGTGATAAATTCAAGCTGTTAATTGCCTTCTTTTCATTTCTCTATTTATGCAGACACTCTCCTTACGACAGAACCTCATCAAAAAGTTAGAAAACCTTGACAGTTTGAGCTCACTGCGGGAAATAGATCTCTATGACAATCAGATCCGCAAACTGGAGAACCTGCACAACCTCACAGAGTTGGAGTAAGTCTGAAAAAAACTCTTTTATGTCCACACATGATAGAGGTTCCATCTAAAGAGCGGAAAGTCAAGTTGACTAAGTAGATATAAAGTGATATTGGGATAGTGGTAGTATTTTTCATATGGTTGATATAACAGAACAAAGAACCCAGGTATTAAGTACAGTTTATTCTAATGAGGAAATTTGTTTGATGAACAGGCAGCTCGATGTGTCCTTCAACGTTTTGAGGAAGGTGGAGGGTTTGGAGCAGTTGACTCAGCTGAAGAAACTTTTTCTGCTTCACAACAAAATAAGCAGCATTGCCAACCTGGATCACCTCACAAACCTGGAGATGCTGGAGCTGGGCTCCAATCGCATCCGGGTGAGAAGTTTGGTTAAACCTTTTTGTAAACGTGGCATATGCTATGAATATCCTAACATGTTGCTGTGACATGATGTTAACAAGATTTTAGTTAAATAATCAACATTATTATAACATGTTTCTTTGTTGTGTTCACAGGTCATAGAGAACCTGGATTCACTGTCGTCTTTGCAAAGTTTGTTTCTTGGCACCAATAAAATAACGAAGCTTCAGAATCTGGAGGGTTTACACAACCTGACTGTTTTAAGCATTCAGGTATTCTAACTCCCTCTTAAGCATTCAGGAGTGGTTACAGTAGTTAAACTTAAATATGTCTAATGGCACATTGGTTAATAATATATGCATTTATTTTCAGAGTAACCGGATCACTAAAATTGAGGGCCTGCAGAACCTTGTCAACCTGAGAGAGCTCTATCTGAGCCACAATGGCATCGAGGTCATTGAGGGCCTGGAGAACAATGTGAGTTATAGAAATTCAGCAGTCCATTTCTGAAAGGACTGGATGCCAAACTCTCCATCATGCTTTTTGCTAACTGTGCGAACATGCACAACAAACTTTAGTCTGTACATTCAAATACTGTCCGTTTTCCCTCACAGAAAAAGCTTACAACCCTGGACATTGCAGCCAATCGAGTAAAGAAAATTGAAAACATCAGCCATCTGACAGACCTGCAGGAGTTCTGGGTACAGATCATTTGTGAAGTTTAACAGAAATGTTTAACACTTTTTTTTTTTTTTAATTATTCAGCATTGTCACAGAGTCTTACCAGTACCTTATCTGTTTAATTTAAAGTCTCAATAAGCCATGACAGTTAGCCAGTATGCAAAATGGAATCGCCCTGGAACAAATCATTAAATTATTAATAACACGTGCTTATCCTGGTGCATAAAATGCAACTTATCAAGGAATATTTAACTGGTCAATAAAAACTGATGAATAAAATACTTGAAGATAGATCAACAAAGAGCTAGAACAATCTGAATTGAAAGATTAGTTAAATTACAAAGTTAAAAGTAACACAAGAAGTTGTCTACTAGACAGTACATGTTTTCACAGTAAGAGATAAAAGCTGGATTCATGAAGTGATGCAGTTATTCAAGTTATAAACAGAAAATCAAATCAAGTTTTTTCACTCCTCAGTTTCTTGTTGACATTGTGGTTGCTATTTACACAGCCCTTGGCAAAGGTAATCTGAAAGTTTCAAGATCACTTACATGAGCATGCACCACCAAGAATTTTAGATGACAGCCTTACTACTTAGAGCTCTTAACATTTACCATGATGCATCAGCTACAAGACCACAAGACTCCAGGGGGGAAAAATTATTGGAGGAGTTGACAAAAAGCACTGATAACTTGGTTTCTACCTCATTTTATATATGTTATGAATTATGTTATAATCCATTTATCAATTATTTATTAGTTTATTTAGTCATTGATATTCCCATTGACTCATTAATCGTTCCTTTTATTGGGTGATTAAACGTCGATGAATTATTTCAGTGCTCTCCACATTCTCCATTTGTTGCAAAAGTGTTCAGCCATGCAAGACAGTGCTATGCTAATTTTGTCATCTTATTGGCCATGTTGTCTTCCATTCTCTCCCCAGATGAACGATAATCAGATAGATAACTGGTCAGACCTCGACGAGCTGAAGAACGCCAAGTCTCTGGAGACGGTCTATCTTGAAAGAAACCCGCTACAGAAGGATCCACAGTACCGGCGAAAGATCATGCTGGCGCTGCCCAGTGTGCGCCAGATCGACGCTACCTTCATCCGCTTCTAAACTGCAGTATACAACTCACCTGCCAACTTTACAGTGTTCTCCCTCACCCTCCCCTCCCCTCCCTCCCATGCCCACAGAAACAAACTTCATTTTGAAACACATTGGCCTCTGAGTCATATAGTCACTCCATACACAGCTACACATTCCAACTTTAAACTCACCCATGGCTCTCACTCAACATACATGTATGCATGTATGCACTCACTCACTCACTCACTCACACCTTGATCTATGCTATTGTGTGGAAGCTTATTTATTTATTAAGCTGGATATGAACTGTGAAAGTACCTGACGCCCATTTCCTCATTTTACCTCTGCACTTATTTTTCTTTTATTGTTTTGCATGTAGGACACAGTATGGAGACGTCCTCTTTCCTCAGTCATACAGTGCTCGCCATCAGAATAAGAAATCAGTCTCATTAGTCACGTTGTTGAAGTTGCACTGCTAACACGAGAGAGGAAAGGGTGGTATTCTTAATATTTGAGGGATTTTATTAGTTTATTTCATTTGGTTGGACAGGATGAGACTGTTCTCACAAGGTACACAGTGAGTAAAAGAACAAATTAAACATCAACATTAAAGGGAAAGTCCACGCCAAAATATAATTTGCCTATTTTTAATCTTCAAAATACTACTTATTGTCTCATTTGGTTTGACGTGCCTCAAAATTGTCCTGACCCAGTCAGTGAAACATCTCAAATGAAGCTTAAGATGCCAAACTGACGCCTCTTTAAAGCAGTTTAGCAAAATTGCACTAACATACATCAGGCTTTTTAAGGCAAACATCAGCAGAAACTGATGAGTAATTTTAATAAACTGGTATCCTGGGCTCATTTTGATGTCTATTTCTTGTCCAGATATTTTACAGCTCATAGGCTAATTTTCTGATTAACAAGACTGACCTGTGCAGTAAAATAAAGCTCATGAGAATGTAAATTCATTTAACGTGTTCATAAAGATGGTTTTGTAATCAGTCGTACATCACCATTTCTTTCTTTTCTTTTTTTTGGACCTGATTACAGCTTTGGTTCTCTTGACTTTAGGAAACATGGTCATGAATATTATTTGAACTGATTACAGTAAAATGTAAATTGTTTTTGAAGTGAAATTACTAAAGGGCAGGACTGGTCTCACAGAAGTGATGTTAACTAATGTAAGATAAATGACTTCATGCTGTCGGCACAGACAATTTTTTAAATACATTTTGAGGTTTACTAAAGACACCACGGTGACACATTCTGTATTATTCTCATTTGGCCTTCGGTATTGCTTAAAAAGAAATATTGATGTATATTTATTGGCCACGTTTGCCACCTTGAACCAAAAGCAAATGACTTATTCTTGTGGTCTCTTGTATATAATGCTCGAGTGCACTTGATTTATTCCCTTTTAAAATTAAAAAGTGATACATCTTTTATATGAAATGAATTTCCCACCTCAGGGCTAAAAGGTCACATGTCAATATGGTACAGAAGCATCAGATTTCAGGGCATCGGCAGGTTTAGATGGAGAGCGCTGAGTGCTTTCTTTCTGTGTAAGATACTGAGCATTATCTAATTTTATTCCATCTGGGTTTATAGTGGGCCCTCAAATTGTTAAAGTGGGCCAAGTTAATACTGAATGTCTCTCTGTAGATAAAGAAAATAACATCCTGGTTTGTATCATGTCTTTAACTGACAATTTTCTCTTTTTCAAAGGAGCAGAAATTGTGATTACAAACCTTTTAAATCCAATGGTTCATGGTTAGTGACCTTGACCATAACTCAGCTGTAGAACATTTATGAGCCCATATCAGACTATCAGCAAAACTGAAGGACATTATGCATTATTGATTGTTATTGTTATGAATGTAATGGTATTTTATATTCAGCTTTAACTTCAATTACGTTATAATTGGCCAGTGGGGTTGGAAGTGTCACTTTGTGTATTTGTAAATATAGTTTGGACATCTCATGTAGAAAGTCAGTGCCATCATCACCTTCCCTTTGTAAAGTGATATACTTTTTTTTCTTGTTTATGCCAGGCAGCACAACAGATCTGTGTGAGATACCGTAATCAACTTGACCTGTAGTGGTCACTGACTGAGCAATTATTCCAATTGCTATTAGCTCATTGTTGTTAGAACTGAGTCTTCAGGTTTTGGACTTGATTGATGCTGTTTTCAAACTGAATGTATTATGCAAATAACAATAAATGACACTACTTAAATAGTAAGTCTGTGTGATTTTAATGTACAAGCTATAATATTTGTCATGACTGAAATAATGTCAGTCTTGATTAAGTATCCTTCAGGACCTTACTCCAAAACCTTTTTCTAACTTTCTTTACATCAAAGAGGAACAACAATAATCATTCAAAAGCGAAGTTAAAAAAAAAAAGGAAAATCCCTTAAATCCATCCATGAAAGGTCACTTTGAATTTCAAATTAAATCAAATTCAGTAAAATTACTGAATGTCTTCTTGTTTGTCATGTCTTTAATTGGGGTGCCAGCCAACATAGATTTGAGGACGAGCATGCACTTCACCCCAATTAAGATGGAATCCCATCAAGACAGAACATCACATCCAATTCATCAATCTGCACACTCATTCTCCCATCTCAAAGTTTGGGCATCCTAATACTCAATTACTCAAAAAATTTAAGACCATATCTGGTGTCGAATCTTTTGCATACACGTGCATGTGCACTAACCGTAGTTATGCCAGGAACACGCTATTTTTGCTCTCCGAACTACATTACCCACAACACATCACAATCCTTTGGTGACGCATGGGGCTCGCGCCGCGCCAGGCAGGAGGAAAAGGACGGCGTAGCGCATGCGCCACATTTATGTTGTTGTTTGTGGCGGTAAGATGGCGGCGCTCGGAGACACCTCAGCTCCGGGGGTGAACGGGTTAATACAACAATTCACAGCAATAACAGGTAAAAATAACATTTCATTCAGCATCTAATCTATTAAGTAGGTCTGGGTTGTTCAACAGGAATAGCTCCCTTGTCCAACAAATCACGAAATTAGTGCGCAGATAAGAAAACGGACGTTAAGTCTTGCTTTGGCCCCTGCGCTGTCAATGCTTTGCAGAGGGGAAAAAGCAGAGCCAGTTATCTGCTAAACTCAAGTGAAAGACTCAGAAAAGGTATCGCAGAACCACTAGCCTTTAATGTTATCTGTCACAGCCACTTAGAAACATCAGATTTTCTCTGTGGTGCTCATTAAAAACACTGTATCGTTAGCCTGGAGCTGGTTTTGTGTTCTTTTTGCACTGCCTGGTTCTTTGATAGTGTGGAATGGACGTCGTCTGTGAACATTTCCCTTCTTCATCACCAGCCAGGCTTCATGTTGTCTTAACTGTCAGCTTCACTCTGACTGTGCTCTTAACCACACTCGGATGAGCGCACTCTTCGTCTCCGACTACTCTCTCAGATTTCCTAGGTGGTTTGTAGACGCTTAGACACGATGGACAGTTTTTCAGTTTTAAGTTATTTATCGGAGAAAACAGGAGACTCAGGTCGGGGGCTGCTACTAGACTTGGAAAGTGAAACGGACATGCGCAGTACAAACGGAAAGATCATTGAAGCCAGACGGTGCCCTGCTCTTTACAAAGGCTAAAAGTTGATCCTCAGATGTACTGTTTTCTCACATGCATAATATTATAGTGCTGTAACGCATTGTGGCGATTTTTATTTTGGATACATTAAAAGACTATTCTGGTGTTTTTGCACGCATTAGCCTGCTACAGGCTAGTAGTGAGTTCGCTACAAATCGTGTAACCTGTACTTAGCATTGCTGCCTACTACTATTTCCCAAAGCATACCATCGTCCAGACTCTCATTTCAGTACAGTGTTGCAGTCAACTTGTTAAGACCAGTAGTGTAAGAAGTTTTCAGACACATACCTGAGTAATGGTGACAATATCACAGCATAGATAGATATACTCAGCGACAAGTAAAAGTCCTGCATTCAAAATTTTTACTTAACTAAAAGTACAAACGTATCATTATCAAAGTACCAGAAGTACTTATTATGTAGAATGGCCCATTTCAGAATAATTTTAACTACTTGATATACTGCTTGATAGTGTGTAAAGTCTGTAAATATATAATAATACATCATAATTTTTTTGTTGATTATATTTTGTGTCATTCATCTCAATCTGCAAAGTAACTACTGACTAAAGTTATCAAATAAATGTTGTGTGAAGTGTATTGAAATATAAAGTGGCAGAAAATGGCAATACTCAAGTAAAGTACAAGTACTCCAGAATTGTATGTGAGTAAAGTACTTGTGTAAATTCACCTAGTTACTTTCCACTACTGGCAGAGACTTGTTGGAAATCAGATAATCCATCACAGTGACTGGCATATCAGCCCTTATGACTGATCGTTACACTGTTTTAGCTGTTTATAAAAGATCCCATGAGTGCAAATGTTTTATTCTACATTTACACACTAAAACAATACTAAACAGGATGTTCTCATAGACAAGGAGTTTGACAAGCCTGTTTCAATTGTTTGCAAAAATGCATTGTCACAAAATAGTGAAGTCAGTGAAAACCTGTGGTGCTCTGAAAGGCAAGAGATTAATGAAAACTGGTTAGCAGTATGTATACATAACAGGTAACAACATGCAGAAATTAGTGCAATACTTTCAATGGATTAATTTGATACACAAACATCACATTTTTACTTTGTCATTACAGATTGTACCGTTATCACAGTAAATGTTGGGAGTTAAGTAACAAGAAATTGCTGCACAGAAATCCATCCATTAATTATTCATATGGTTTATCACAGAGGGGTCTAGAACCAATCGTAGCTGACACTGGGCGAAAGGCAGGGTACACCCTGGACAGAATTGCTGCGCAGAAATGCAAAGATATATCTGAGATGATTTAGAAACAGTGCTGCAGTTTAGCAGTAATGTGCACATGACATGTAGTAAGCAAGCTATAACATTCAAACATTAATACAGTCCTTTAAATAGGTTGTTTCAATCTGTGAACATCAAATTTTACTTTGTTACTGGTGAGGTACAGTTTTCCATCGTAGGGTTGGGTGATAGGGTGAAGTACTTCATCAGTTGTATTGTTTCATTTAAACTTTGGTACCAACTGAAGTACATAAGTAGTGTGAGTGTTCACACACATGTAGCTGTACAACCTTATCTGTGTTACTCAGTATGTTTATGTCCAATGCTCCTCTAGGAGCCACAGAGAGCGTAGGGAAACATATGTTGGAAGCATGCAACAACAACCTGGAGATGGCTGTGACCATGTTTCTGGATGGAGGCGGGATAGCAGAGGAGCCCAGCACCAGCTCCAGTTCAGCAGCTTCGAGCAGCAGAGCTCCCCCTTCAGAGTAAGTTCATAGTTTTATTCACAAACTTGTGTCAGACAAAAGTAGAGCACAGTCTTCAGACTTTCTTGCCATGTGTAGTATCTTAAATATACACTCTGAATTTTTTTTAGCACTCCTAAAATTCTTGAGCGAATATCTTTATAACTGATTAATATAGACGTTTCGCTCTAGATTGTTTTATATCTTAGATTTACGTGTGTCTCCTCATGTCTCAGTGAAGTACGAGCACCCATTCCCCAGAAGCAGGACATATTGGTGGAACCTGAACCACTTTTTGGAGGTATTGTACTACTTTTTTTCCTAATTCTACCTCATTCTCTTTCATCGCTGTTTTTACTGGCTACACTGTTTCAGTCATCTGCTGAATTTGACTTTTGATGTGTCTGTTACACATGCAGTGCCAAAGCGAAGACGACCTGCTCGATCAATATTCGATGGTTTCCGAGACTTCCAAACAGAAACAAGTGAGTAGTATTAAAGATTTCCAAGCTTAAGTTGTCACCAGACACCATCGTTTTTGGACAAAAATAATGGGGTTTGATCACAGTCATAAACTTGGTCTCTTTAGAAAAGCAATGTGTTCAACCAAAAAGTCAGAATGAGTATAAGAGACGCTGAACAGAAGTTACAGAGGCACAAACAATGTATAATTGTCAAGGTTGTGTGTAGATTGGGTCAAGTACAGACCAAAACACACCTAAAGTAGCTCTGCCAAGGCCAAAGTGTTCCATAGGTGGGACAGTGTATTTTAAAAAGGTCAAAGAATCTGGTTGGGGTGAATGTCTTATGAATGAATGCTGCATAATAACAACCAACAACAGCCAAGTGACAAAGTCAGATACTTTTCTCTCTGTTCCTGACTATGGATGTTTTTCTTTCCCTAGTTCGCCAGGAACAGGAGCTGCGTAACGGTGGTACAGTGGATAAGAAACTGAGCACCCTGGCAGACCTTTTCCGTCCACCCATTGAGCTCATGCACAAAGGCAGCTTTGAGACGGTACGGAGTCAAATCAGCGGACACTTTACACCACACGCCATAAGTCCATTTGTGTGAGCTATTAATGAAATTTCAGATGGTGACTGTGTGGATCACAGGTGGGAAGGGGCAGGAGTCTGGAGGTTGTCAGGTTTTTTTTTTTTTTTTTTAATGCTAATGTTATTTAATGTTGAAATCAGCTGTTGGAGAGACTCTGTCCACCATGGGATGTAATCACATACCACTGACGCAGATGGTTAGATGTTCCCCATAAAGGAAAACCTGTTAACTTGGTGAATGTAATTAACTGTTTTTGATCAAAATGTAGCTTGAACACTTACATGTTTCTGGTCTTCATCCACACTTGTCAACTTAGCAATTGTACAATTTACAAATTCTTCTGTGGCGGCAACAGGCATGACTGGAGGAATTATTTTTTCCGGTTGTCTGTCTGTCTGTCCCTGCCATTCTCGTAAAATGCGATATCTCAGGAAAGCCAAACTTGGCACAAACATTCACCTGGACTCAAGGATGAACTGATGAGATTTTAGTGGTCAGAGGTCAAAGGTGAATGTCAATGTGACCTCACAAAACACATTTGTGTCCAGAACTCAAGAATTCATAAGCTAAATATGACAAACTCTCATACAAATGTCTAAAAGGATAAAATGATGAATTTTATATCCAAAAGGTCAAAGGTCAACTTCACTGTGACATCACAACATTTGGCAGAAACACTTTCCTGGCCATTATTCAACACCATAACTCAGGAGCAGAAGGGGAGATTGTTACCATGTTTCCTGCAACTGGTCTGGTTGCCGGTAATGCTAGTGTTTCTGACTCTGTTTTTCCTCTTTTGTGTTTACAGGCAAAAGACTGTGGACAGCTGGAGAACAAGTGGCTAATGATCAACATTCAAAATGTTCAGGACTTCGCCTGCCAGTGTCTGAACAGGGATGTTTGGAGTAATGATGCGGTGAAAACCATCATCAGAGAACACTTCATATTCTGGCAGGTACGCAGTTTCAAAACAGGATCTGATGTCACGTTCCTGCAAACACTGCACTGAGGTCTTTGTGAGTTGAGGTCAGGTGACAAAATTGGTCAATCGTTGAAGAGAAAATGCAAGTCAGTCATTACATGTTTTAACTCTTCATCTCTATGGAATTGTGCCATTTCTTTGATTACAGGTATATCACGATAGTGAAGAGGGACAAAGATACATCCAATTCTATAAGCTGAACAAGTTTCCCTACATTTCCATCCTCGACCCCCGCACAGGTGAGTGGTGGGTTTGTGTGGACTGAGGTGGTGGTAATGCCTTCATGCTATGTAGTTTTTAGAAGTTAACAAACACAAAACATAGGTGGCTGATGAGAAAGATTGCTATTTTTAGAAGATGCTATTTTTTGTGCTGGTTTATTTTTCTAAATTGACAACATTTTCCTCTTGCATGCATGACTTTTAGAACACAAGATAATGCATTAGTGTACTACAGTATTCAACATCCTGTGACGGACAAGAGATTCTTGTATAATTAAGTGATGGGATCAATACAGGACGACAACAGGTTTTCACTAAATAAATAATGAAGATGAATGCGAACTGTATTATCATCTGTATGACAATACAAATAGAACAAAATGAATGTTAGTGTTGCCCGAGATGTTTACATCTGCAAACTAGTTCCAGATTGATTTCTCCAGTCATTAACGTCCCCTGCTTTTTCTGTCCTCTGATAATCTGTAAATTAATTTGGTTCCTGACCTGTAGCATAAAATGTTCTGTTTTAGGTCAAAAAATGGTGGAGTGGAACCAGCTAGATGTGGCATCGTTCCTGGAGCAGGCGACCGGCTTCCTGGCAGAGCACGGGCAGCTCGACGGGCCGTCCTGCCACGCGCCCCCCGCCAAACGTGCTCGCTCTGTGGGTCTCTCATCCCATGTGTCACTTCTAATTCTCATTCTGTCTCTGCTCTTAAAAGATCTCTCTTCTCTGTCTGTCTTGATTCACAAGTGTTTATCAGTCGATTTATCCTGTACCCATAGTAAATTATCAATATTAACATATTTTCAGCATTGTGATATTTGATTTTGTCAGTATCACACAGCCTGGGCTGGTATATTAAGTTTTACCCCATTCTTTTTTCTTTTCTTTTTTTTGCCCAGCTCTTTGATTTGATTTCTACAGCTGCACTCTCTCTGTCTGTTTGTAGGAGAGTCTGATTGATGCCAGTGAAGACAGTCAGCTGGAGGCAGCAATCCGAGCATCCCTACAGGAGACCCACTACGAGTCCTCAAATGTCCCCGAAGCCCCCGATTCCCCCCGATCAGACGACGAATCGGACGCAGAGCCTTTCTCTGACAGCGAGGGCCCCATCTCCGTTGATGGATCAGACAGCGAAACGCCAGCACCCCACGAAGAGAAAAGTTCTACCAGCAAACACACCCCGGTCCCTTCGGCTACTGCGGCACAGCAACGTCTACATCCGGATAGTTCCACCTCTTCCCACAGAAAGTCTCCGTACAAGGAAAACAACCACAGTCACAAGAAAGAGGAGAGCAAAAAGAACCACCTGGAGTCCTCGGCTGCTGGTCCACGTCACTCTCAGCCCGACCCAGATTCTGGGGGGAACCACTGTTCCTCAGTGGCAGAAAGCGCTGGATCGTCAAAGACCAGCACCACCAACACCTGTGACGTGGACTGTCCCGATGACAATGGTATGAGAATGTGTAATTCTAAACCTGGAATAGCTATGTTGGCAGTTCACGTATGAGGGTGTGTTTGAGTGGAAAATGTCTTCTTGTTCGTCTTCAGCCTGCAGACAGACCCCTCTCAAAATGTTCCCTTTTAACGATTAGTTAATGAGCACTCACGGGGTCAGTCCAAACTCTGCTAAAGCATTGAGTAGTACTCAGTGAGAGCTGGAACATGCTGATGCTGTTGTGATACTGGAACACTGCGTTAAAGTGGGGCGTCTTTTGAGCTTTAAGGCAAATTTATAGATTTATTGGGTTGAAGTATGGCTTTTAAAAAAAACTACATATTAGTGCTATGACTAAATACCATGTGAGACCTCAAGAGCTATGATTGGTCAACTTAGGCTGCTTGTTTTTTCAACTACAAGTTCACAGACATGGTGAAGAATGTTGATAGATAAGATAACATCAAGCAAATAAATGAAAGGCTTCTTTTTTTCCCCTCACACACAGGTCCCAAAGCCAGGTTGATGCTCCGCTACCCAGATGGACAGAGAGAGCAGATTTCCTTGTCTTCTAAAGCAAAACTTTTGGTGAGAACACACCATAGTAACAGTTTAATATTTTGGGAAATACACTTGTGCGTTAGAAGAGATGAAGCCACTCTCACATCTTGGACTATTTCTTGGCCTGTATCGCTTGTCAGACTCCAGGAAGTTGTCTGGCTCATTACTCTTGACAAAACAGCAAATTGTTGTTTGTACACTTATGTTTTTGTACAGATTAAACAAACAAGATGCAACATTTTAAGCTAGCTAGGCTAGCTGTTTGCCTGTTTCCAGTCTTTATGAAAAGCTAAGCTAACAACGGCTTATTTTAGCTTCTTATTTATTGTCCTCCTACTTCTTTAACTAAAATCAATGTGAGCATTTCCTTGTTTTACCCAGTCAGCAGTGAATATTATCACATGAATACACATTGTTACTTATATCTCACTTCTGGTTTTATCACTCCCTCTCTTTCTCTTCAAGGCCCTGGTAAGACACGTCCAGTCCAAGGGTTACCCTAACGAACGCTTCGAACTCGTCACCAACTTTCCTAGAAGGAAGCTCGCCCACTTGGACTATGACATCACACTGCAGGAGGCGGGGCTTTGTCCACAGGAGACTGTATTTGTGCAGGAGAGGAACTAGCCTTTTCCCAGACACACTCACTTTTTGCTTTTCTCTATCTCTCTGGTAGACCTCACCCTTTCACCAACGATCTGGGACGATGTTACTGGCCTTGATCCCATAACCTTCTGTTCTCCTGGAATTAGGCCCCATTTTTTTTGCCAAGACAACTCTTAGTGGATGGACTATGTTCCCCCCGCCACTCTACTAGTCTGAATACTGACATCTCTACTGACAGCCTAATCCCTTTGTAGCGCCCTACCATTGGCCAGTAAGTGTTGCGGATGCCAGCAGTTTTTTAAATGTGTTATATTCTGTTCTGATGCAGGCTTCGGTTTGTTCAGATGACTAAGGCACATCAGGATAGGATATATATGATATAGCCCATATTTGAATGAAAAAGAACCCAAGAACTGGATCACAAATTGATGATGAGGCACCAGGGACTTGTACAAAAAGACTTTTACCTCCCACAAAGGATGTTAAATGTCAGAGTTTATTTTCTAGCTCTTCTTGTTATTTTTCTGTACCTGGGGACAGGTAACGGGATGCTCATCTTGTTTATTTTGACCCAAGTTTGGTCTCTCACTCGGTCATTGTTTGAACAATTGTAATAATTTGGAAAGCAGGGGCACTAAAGAGAAAAGGTCTGCAAAGTTACAACTCAAGAAAACGTGTCAGATACCAGCGACACGCTTGTGTAGATCTAAGAGGATTTGGGCTGATCTACATATTTTTACTCAAGTTTCTATTAGAGACTAGTAGATTGTTTTTGGATTTCAACTTTTGATACAGAAGGGGATGAATGGAGGGTGGTACATCTCATCAGTCGGACCTACACTGTACAGAGATGGCTTAGAGAGACTGATATTTAGCTGTAGTCATTGTTTCTTTTCTTTTTTTTATATGCTGCCAAGAAAATATGCTGATGTTGAAATATAACCACCAAAACCAAGGGAGATTCTGCTTGGTCTTTTTATTATTAGAAACCTCATAAACTCATAACTAATGTTGTAGGTAAAAACCCAAACCAAAATCAAAATAAATATTTGAAAGTCTCATAGAGATAGAAGGAGAAACACATCAGAATCAGCTGCAATAAATTATAGTGCATGAGTTTGTTGCACTGTGGATGGAAACAGAAGGAACAGAGTGTGTTTTCTGAATTTGTTATGAAAATTTAGCAACATTGAGGCTGATTCAGATTCTTAATTTGATATTTTTAGAATATTCTTACTTGGGCTGTAAAACATCTTTTCAGTGTCCATATTATTTTAGATTGCCTGATGCACTGGTCACGTGTCGTACCTCAAAGAACGATGTCTACTAAATGAAACAAGATAGTAGCTGTGTGAGGATGTTAGCCAACAAGGAGTTGAAACCTGTCCCTTAACAGACAGGGCAATGGAGATAGGACCTGGATAGACAAGGTCTGAAGCACATGAGCACATGGTTATAGTTATAGCTTTATAATAAGATGCAGCAATTGACCTTTTGACATTGAGCATCTGTTGCGGCTTCTCACAGTTCCTCACATGGACAGTTGGTGGTGGTAATGTGCCTTAAAAGGCAACAATTCACCAATAAATGAGGAGAAGATGACTATTAACTAGTGTGACTAATGCCTGTTCCAGAATATTCAAACAGGAAATGCTGTCAGTATGTCAGACTCTGCAGGTGAAGAATTTACATCACGATGAACCTTTAAGTTTCTGCTGTTACTTCTGCTGAGAAGAGCTGCTTTCTCTTTCATTTCTGTATTTAAAGCTAAGTCCTGGAAGAATGGAAGTGATGTGCACTGCCACATTACTTTATATGTAATATCACAATAAGCTATTAGGTAAAATGTCAGCTTAAATCGCACGCTAATCAAATACATGCTTGATTACAGAAATTACATTTGTGTTTTATATTCTCTTTAAGATGAGGGCCCCAACTGACTGTAGTAGCAGCATCTGTTCGGGGCAAATGTCAGAGTTGAAAGAAAAGGACCTGCAGCTGTACAAACAAATGAGAACACTGACTCTGTTTCACTCCCCACGCTGTGTGGACACTACAGTACGACAAGGGCATTCCTTCACCACCTGTTTTTGTGTGTGTGGTGGTTGAGGAGGAATGTGCTGGCAAAGAGAACTAAAGGAGAACACATTTTACCCATCCAATTAAAGAAAACACAACTATAAAAACATTATTTTTTGTATGGCGGCATCTGGGATTTAAGTTGGGTTTGTTGTGTGTACTAACTCCCAGGTCAAAATATCAACTTCAAATCAGTATACTATTCAAAACTGTGATGGACAATTCACACTTACAGCTTGTTATAGTGTTTTACTAATTGCATTTCATATAAAACCTGAATTTATTTTCCAGTGCTGATGAAAGGTTAATGAGGTCAGCCTCAGACCTGGTTTGTTCGAAGCGTTGTGTGTTGTATAAGAAGGATGTTGAACCCAGTCATCCACAGACCTTTCAGCTCGTTCTCAGAATGAAGTCAATGGAAGTTAATGTGTGATCAGTGAGCCATCTGGGGGCACCCCACCGACTTTTACACATCGAGTTCAGTTAACTCGTCACAGCCGGTGATAACAGTTGTGTAACATCTTCTGTGACTCTGGAGGAGCTTTGTGCAGTTTGACAAAATAACTTCAGTCATGTCATCAGGGTTATATTATGTATTTATTTTGAGTGTGAGGTGTAAAAGTACAAAAATTGGAGGTGTGGGGTTTGAAAGAAGTGAACATTATGGAGGCAGGGAGGGTCTGAAAGAGGTGCACTATGGGAAATGTAGGATCTTGCATTTTTGGAGCTTGGCCCACATTAGAGACCAAAAGGCAGCGTATCTCTTCCTCTGCTGCATCGATTTTGATGTTTCTTTTTCCTACTTCATGGCACTGAAATAGTGCATTGCTGGAGTATCCCTTAATATACACAAATGACGTGGGCCTGCAGTCTAGAGAGGCATGTTTGTGGATGGTAGAATTGAATCATCAGACTGGCTGGTAAAAATCTATTTGGGGACCTCATACAAAAATATCTGTAACTATAAATAAAATCCCTGAAAGCCAAAGACCTACAACAAAATGCATTTTGAGACATTTTAATGTGTTGGTTTAGGGGTTGGATTTGAAAACATGCCACTTTCTCCTTAAGCGTCAACCCATATAGGGGAAGTGGTGGAAGGTAATTATGTACATTTACGCAAGTACTATACTCAAGTAAGATACTAGTAAGTAAAGTATCTGAGTACCATCTCCACCTATGCATCGGTGCAGTAAAAGCTCACCACTGCTGTCACATGACGAGGTAATCGGGCCGGCAGTGTCTGAATTTCCTGATTAACAAGCTAGATGTGTTTTCTCTAGAAACTGTCTGTCACTCTCACAGGCCTTGATCAAGAGTATCACACGTAGGTATGAAGATGAGTCATCACCAGCTGAGCACCGTGTCACTGTTAACTCCTGCAGTTAGACTTTTACCTCTTTGTCAAACACAAAAATACATGACGGGTGTTTTGTACAACATTTTCCCTACAGTACATCTGAAACAGACTAAGAAAATGTGTATATCCAACCTATAACGCATGGTTAACCTCCTGCTCTGCATGTTTCTGGAAAACAATCATTGATGATAAGCTTATCTGCTCTGATTTAGCACAGTCAGGACGGCCTGGTGGACTATAATCACTGTCCCACATGCAGTCAGTCACAAGAGGCCCTGTGGTATTCTAATACACTGGATTGCAAAGTTAAGATCAATTGAAATTATTACCTGTTATTGATGTGAGGCATGCTTGAATATTCATGTTTACCACTGGAAATATAAATCCAAAACCTGAGTTTATATCCATGCAATTTCATTTTTTCGAATTCAACACTCAAAACTCAGTTTTACGTTCACACAGACAGAGTTTCTGCTCGGTGTCTCCAGCAGAAATCCCTGTCGAATGAACAGAAACAGTGAAAATAATTAAATAAATAAAAAGCATGCCTCCTTTTATATAAATAATGCAGTGTAGTGAATGTCACCTTGCACAGGATAGTTATTGCCCTGTTAACTGTGTTATCAGGAGGTGTTGTTACTCTAACACCGCTGAGTGAAGCGTCAGCATTGATTGACAAAGGCACAGGGATCTATGAGAGCTCAGGAAAAAAACAAAACAAACAAACACGAGAAGCAAGTTTTTAATCAGTCAGAAATCAACAATTAAGTCGTTATTGTGGTGGCAGCAGACAAAACCAGTGGCTATAGCGAGCAGGCAAGTGACCCAACACTCAGAGGGAAATGCTGGCTGAGGACGATAAGCACAGGGTCTAATGACTGAACTGTGAAACAGGAGTGAAGGGAGGAAACCAATCAGGTGATGAGCTATGGAGGACACTGAAGACCACTGGTGGACAGGTGAGGAACGACTGTTAAAAAACATTAACTGGAAGAAGGAACAATGTCCGACTACACCCTGTAGCACTTGAATATGGTCACAAAATGCATTGCATATGACAGATTATGATCATCAGTTAATATTGTTTTCAGGTTGTAAAATAAAATGAAATACTCACAATGGCAGTAAACATGTTCAGGCAACTAAGAATGCATGAAATCTACTTTAAGTGTTAAATCCTGATAGTCTGTTCATTACCTAGTCATAGTTTGTGTCAATAAAACTACTAATGTGATGCAAAACTGTGGATAGAGGTCTATGTACACTCAGTACCTGGGTTTATCTCAGTGGAGTGGGGTAAAAATACAGAATTAGTCATGGTGGGGTGAGACTAAGGTCAGGGTTACATACACTGTAACGATTCAGCCAAAAAAAAAATTCTGGAACATCTACTTTATCCAAATAAAGAGTTGAGAAATCTGCTGATTCACCTTGTTAAAAACATTTTGATGACTGATTGATTTTTGCTGCTTTGAAAGAAATGACTGCACAGAATTTGCCGATGGCAAGTTTCTGACTGATTAAACTGTCCCATTGTTCTCACTGTGAATCACTGAATCATTGCTGGTCAACTCCACTTTAGATTCACATGCATTATTTGCTTTACAGGGCAAAATGGATAAAAGGAATAAATCTAAGCAGATTCCATTGTCAGTGATTATACCCTCGTCTCCCCCTGCTACATCAGAATCTCACAGAATCTCGATCACACTCTTAGTCATTACTGATTTATTACTCTGTTTGTTCCTATTCGCATGGAGAAATCCCATTGGCTTTAAAAAGTCTATTGAGTATGGTAAGTGTTAGCAGACACAAAAAAATCATGTAAATAAGGACGAGTACAAAAAGTGCAGAACAGGGTGAACAAAATGACCTGAGAACAATTTAATGAAGGCTATCACTTACAAAGAATTTGGCTTTGGATGCAGGATGGTGAAGGATGGTCCTCTGGTTTCCCAGCAGAGTGTTGGCAAACAAAAAGATTTTTATCAGTTATATCAGTAACCTCATGCCTTAGTTGTATTTTATACTTTGGTTCTTAAGTCCACCAAGACCTGTCCAACAAACCCATCTTTTTGTCTTACAGAACCACGACATGAGGGTTAACTTACAGCGTCAACTGTCCTCAAAACTGAAGTCCATTGGATCTTCCAAACTTGCACCACCAAAAACAGCACACAAAAAAAAGAAGTGAAGTCTATTGTGAAAGTTGTTGGGTGAAATTTCAATATTTGGCAGATGACAACAAAGGAGGAGGTGTTGTTGGTAGGCTTTACAAATCATTGTGAACCTTCGCTCTTGTGTTGGGTAATATTGACTCTGTAAACACCCCTCTTATGTGGGTCATACACACACTGCAGCTTTTCTAAGTGAAATACTCTGATAAATGCAATATTTTAAATACTTTTATAATTGAATAATTACCAATAAATATACTACATAACTTCAGATTTTACAATACGTCCCCACAAAGTGCATTATTCTGTCTTGATAAGCTGGTGGTTACAGTGCCAGGCCTCATGATAAAATCCTGTCATTTTAGGATAAGGATATTATGCAATAGAGGAGGAGCAGCACTACATTTCAGAGGGTGCAATTGCATTTAGGGTACACTTATTCATCATTAACTAGTTGCTTATTAGCATGCATATTAGCTCTTTATTAGTCATTATAAAATATTTATTAATCCCTTATTCTGCATGATCATATTCTATAGCTACAATGCTGTTAACTAAGAGTTTTCCCTCAATAACCTCCCAGTTACTGCTTATTGATAGTAAGTAAGGAAGTTGTTGTACATGAATTAGGATCTTAATATGCTTTGCTCAGTAAGGACCTTATAAGGTAGTTGTAACACAAGAAAAGCAATTCTTCCTTGTTAACACTTGATAAATGTGGTCTATATTTACACAACGAAACACAAAACTAGTTAGTTTTTAGTTAGTTATGATCAAGACCTCACTTTACAATAGGGAACATATTCTAAGTTACGGAGACTTAATTTAGACTTATTTGGACACTATTAATACTTGTAGTTGTGTGTTTAGTTCTGTAAGAATAGACCACATTTATCAAGAGTTAATAAGGGAGAATTACTGTTCTTAATATGCACTTTATAATGATTAATACAGAGCTAATATGCATGCCAATATGCAACTAGTTAATGGTGAGTAAGTGTACTGTATTTTCACTCTGCTACATGTATCTGACAGCTGTAGTTACTGGTTATGTTGTGGATTATGATTTTACTGACAATATATAAGGATTCATTTCTAAAATATGATGCACTGCTGTCACTGACACTATACAAAGTAGTTAAGATAAGCTCCACTTCAAACTAAGAGTAAAATGCTACTTTCACATTGATGAATTAGTAATAATAATACAAATGCAATGGAGTCATTCTGTTCCATAATAAGCACTTTCACTTTTGACACTTGAAGTATATGTTGCAGATAATACTGCACTTTTACTACAGTAAGATTGAGAGTTTAGGTCATTTACTTGTGAGTATTTTTATGGTTTACTTAAATAAAGGATCTGAGTTTGGAGTAGCAGGATTGTAGCAGAATTGAGTCATTTAATGAAATGCATTCACTGGTGCAGCACTACATTTTCTTTTCTGATCACTATCATCAATCACAGTCACCTCATTTGTCACATGCATTGCAACACAAAGCACTAGAGAACACTGTGAAGCTTTGTGATTGGTGTCCTGTTACTGTTTTCTGCGGCTTTAGAAGATTTCAGGTCAGTGGGAACAATGGTTCAGCTGTTTCAAAAGGAGCATCTGTGACTTTCCAGTGTGAGGAAATTTCAGATTGTCCTTCTCTGCCACTAAAGTACACACGCACGCACACACATTAGGAAACCTGAGCAAACAGGCATTTTATCATCCCCCCACCCCCCACCCCACCACCACCATCACCATCACCACCCCCTCACCCCAGCCCAGTCAGAGGTTGGATATAAAAGCCCGAACTGCCTCTCTGTCACTCTGCTCTACTGACCTGGACATCCAACATGAGGCCTCTGCTTCTCGTGGCACTGCTCGGATGCCTCGGTAAGGACATTTTGTTTTTTGTTTTTTTGCATAAGGCATATTTCATCGTTTTGTTTATTTGGTTTTCTTGTTTGTTTGTTTGTTTTTTCTTAACTAAACGTTCATTTTAACTGCGTTCTCATTCATCCACCTGCATCCACAGCCGCCGTGTTCGCGGCCCCCGCTGAGAAGGTGAGATGGTGCGTCAAGTCGGAGCAAGAACACCGGAAGTGTCAGGACCTCGTTGCTCAGGCTCCTGTCTTCTCCTGCGTGAAAAAAGACAACACCATCGACTGTATCATCGCGATTAAGGTGAGAAAATGAACGTCATCAGGGACGTAGGCTTATATCACTGGCTGCTCTGCTTTCAGTGTTAACGTTTGGATTTTATCTTTTATCCTGTAAAAATGGCTGCTCAGTTGATATTGATTTTTATTCGCTCAATCACTGATTGAAGAAATACTACTTCAGTAAAAGTAGTAACACCATGAAATGACATTTACGTCATGATGATGTAAATGTAATTTCAAAAGGTTGTGCAAGTAAAAGTTGTGCACTCAAAATCTTACGCAAGTAAAAGTACAGAGGTGTACTTTAAGTATTAGGAGTACTACTCATCATGCAGGATGGCCTCAATCACAGTGTATCGTTATTTCATATATTAATCACTATAATTGTTTATAGCCTCCATTAATGTGTAAGCAGCATCTTTATGCAACTTTATACACTGTTAGTGATCATTTCATTATCGTCCAAAATCTTAATCTGTGTAGTAATGATAGCAATAAAACAATCAGACAAACGTGGTGGAGTAAAAAGTGCAAGACTTTTCACTGAAATGTAATGAAGTAGGATTATAAAGCAGCAGAAAATGGGAGCACTCTGGTAAAGTACAAGTGCTTCACAAATTGTATATAAGTGCAGTACTTGAGTAAATGTATGAGTGAGGTTTCACCTCTGGCACAATGTCAAAAAACTCCAGTACAAGTTCAAGTCTTGTGTTCAAAATCAGACTTAACAGAAGTATCATCAGGAAAATATACTGTATGTAAAAGTGTAAAATATCAAACTCATTATGTAGAATGTTTTAACACGTTATTTTAATTCTTGGTATTATTGTTGCATTAATGTATGTGAGTTGGAGATGTTTTAATCTGCTTTATATACTGCTGAGAGGATTTATACACAGAACTGCCTCATATTATACAAAGTATTCATAAAATCTTACATGCAAAATAACTATTACAACTGTAAAATATATTTTCCTTTAAAAAATAGCAGAGTAGAGGTTTGGGAGAAGTACACAGATCTTAAATATTATGCAATAATACAGTAATTCAATAAATTTCTACTGCATTTGATAATCAATAAAATATAATTTGAGCAGCTGGTGAGAGTAAACATTGTGCTACTGGTCGGTAAAGATTTGTGTTTTTCTGACAGGCTGGTGAGGCAGATGCCATCACTTTGGATGGAGGAGACATCTACACTGCTGGACTGAACAACTACGACCTGCATCCCATTATTGCTGAGGACTATGGCCCCTGTATGTCTACTAATCTGAGTCTTTACTGGTGAAATAAGCATGAGCAAAAAGGATGTTTATCATCTTCTATGAGCTTTGTGTTTTAACTTTTTTTTTTTACGTACAATTGTTCGGTGCACATTTAGCTTCAGAGACCTGCTACTACGCTGTCGCTGTGGCGAAGAAGGGCACACAGTTCGGCTTCCAAGACCTCCGAGGGAAGAAATCCTGCCACACTGGACTGGGGAAATCTGCAGGCTGGAACATTCCCATTGGAACTCTGGTGTCCATGAACATAATCCCCTGGCAAGGCGTTTCAGTCAAACCGGTGGAGGAGGGTGAGTTAAATGTTTTACACAATCCACAAAGACGTTACTTATACATATCGCAAGCGATCATAGCGTGGAATGTGTTCTTTAGCTGTGTCACAGGTGAGACCATCGACAATAACACTTCTTTTTGTTTTACAGCGGTGAGCGAGTTCTTTGCGTCCAGCTGTGCCCCGGGGGCGACGAGGGGCAGCAGTCTGTGCGCCCTGTGCAAGGGAGACTGCTCCAGGTCCCACAGCGAGCCTTACTATGACTACGGCGGTGCTTTCCAGTGAGTATGAGTATTACACTGCCCTCTATCTACCTACCTTTATATACTGTATTTGTCTTCCAGATGACATTTTTTATGTAATCTAATGCTCTCTGAAACCCACGCTCACTGTGGAAATACACCACTGGTGATGATTCAGCCTCTAATGTTGACGCACCTGTGGACTGGTCTATTTAACAGATGTCTGGCAGAGGGTGCTGGAGACGTGGCTTTTGTGAAGCATCTCACTGTCCCTGGTCAGTATAACACAATCATCTATTCGAGTATGTGTTGTAAGTTGACTGGTCACTTGTTTTAAATCTGTATCACGAGGCCATGAAATACATAGAGTTTCTCTTTCCATTTTAAGCATCTCTCTCAATGATTATCTGCTGTTGGTGGATCAGCCTTTTTTGACAGTGAACATCCCTTCTCTTCCGAGTTTTCTAATTATTTTGTCAAATCAATGCCCATTCTGTATGAGGGTCCAACATGTCTATATCAACAAAACACTCCTTTGTTAAACCATAAACTAAAGCATAGCAGTGAGAGGATGAGTCAGGGATTTATTTGGAACT
Source organism: Lates japonicus (assembly GCA_033238685.1). Taxonomy (NCBI): domain Eukaryota; kingdom Metazoa; phylum Chordata; class Actinopteri; family Centropomidae; genus Lates; species Lates japonicus. The sequence continues at coordinate 10,992,407 of BRZM01000010.1, read as the reverse complement.
GGAAGATTGAAACAGGAAAACAAAATCACACTTTTAAATCATTGTTGTGAAACACATTCAGATTCTGAAAAGGCCAACTACGAGCTGCTGTGCAAGGATAACACCAGAGCGCCTATCGACAACTATAAATCCTGCTACCTGGCCAAGGTACCAGCTCACGCCGTCGTCTCCCGCAAGGACCAACAGCTGACAGATTTAATCTGGACATCCCTCACCTCAGTCCAGGTAAAGTGCTCCACAGGACCAGGAGTGAGCGGGAGAGCTGAATGCCTGATGAGGAAGAGGATTATGATTCATTTAAATATGTATTTACTTTGTGTCTTTTCAGAACTTTAACCTCTTCTCTTCTGAGGGCTATGGTGCCAAGAACCTGATGTTCAAGGACTCAACCATGAAGCTGGTGCAGCTGCCCGCTAACACAGACTCCTTCCTGTATCTGGGCGCTGAATACATGAGCATTGTCCGTTCCCTCAAGAAAGGTAGCGTAAACACGAGTGAATGAAGCGCACAGAGTCACATACAAACATATTGCCACTGGCTCATGGTTATATTTCACGTCACTCTCCAGAGCAGGCCGCAGGCGCCGCGTCCACAGCCATTAGATGGTGCGCCGTTGGCCATGCTGAGACCTCCAAGTGTGACACGTGGAGCATTAACAGTGTGACTGAGGACGGCACCTCCACCATTGAATGCCAGAACGGCGGCACAGTTGAAGAATGCCTGAAAAAGATTATGGTAAAACAGTCCTGGCTGAAATGGGGGAATCTGTTACTAACTTTGTTGCTCCATTTTGTGACATTTATTTCTGATTATCTGTTGCTTGTTTTTTAAAAATTATATTTATGTTTTAATTATCCCGCAGCGTAAAGAGGCTGATGCAATGGCGGTAGATGGAGGACAGGTGTACACAGCTGGAAAGTGCGGTCTGGTTCCTGCTATGGTGGAGCAGTATAATGAATGTAGGATGCTTAGATAGCTCAGAAGCCATTACATATAATCCTGTGTTTTTGTTCTACCTTTTTTACCCTGAGTAATATTTGGACGTCTGTCTCTCTCCACAGCTCACTGCACTAACCCAGGTAATAAACCTGTTTGCATTTCTGTTCTTTCTAGTCATAATAATATCCACTGAAATTATGAGGAAATTATTTGTAAATTACTGAACAATAAAATAAAAAATTACCCATCTAGTCATCTTATAGAACAATATTTATGTATCTCCGTTTTTAAATTAAATTAACTATAACTAATAATTATCTGCTCGTTTTCTGATCCTTATCTTTTTTATATTTCCACTCTTGTAGGTGAAGCCTCGTCTTATTATGCAGTGGCTGTGGTAAAGAAAGGCTCAGGTGTGACCTGGGAGACCCTAAAGGGCAAGAGGTCCTGCCACACAGGCATCGGCAGAACCGCCGGCTGGAACATCCCCATGGGTCACATCCACAGAATTACTCAAGACTGTGACTTCAGTAAGTAACCATGTGCTTATCTAAGCACATTATAGGCTAAATCAGAAATTAAAAAAAGGTGTTCATGCTAATTTGAAATTGTGGATATTAACGTTTTCTATCAACATAATGAGAAATAATGAGAATTTAATACACAACATCTGCAAAATGCTCACATATTTGTTTCCCTACAATGTCCAGTTGTGGCAACTAAAGCACTTTTTAAAATGTTTACAACTAAAAAAAAAACAAAAAAACATAGTCTCTCCCCAACTTAAGCAAAAGTGTTATTGCAGCCTCAGCCCAATCTAAAACAAAACCCTGTGCTTTGTAATCCCAGCATCCACTTCAACCACCTCCCTGAAACTTCTGTGCTCTTTGCACACCTCTAACTGTAACACACTGTATTTACTGTTTCTCTTCCTCTCCTCAGCAAAGTTCTTCTCCAGCGGCTGTGCCCCCGGAGCAGATCTCACCTCCCCATTCTGTACCCAGTGTGCCGGCAGTGGCAAAGCTGTGGGTGATGAGTCCAAGTGCAAAGCCAGCGCTGATGAGCAGTACTATGGCTACGCCGGAGCCTTCAGGTAGGCGGCAACGGTGCAGTAACTCTCTGCAGAAGGTGCATGTATGTTAAAGGAATAGTTTGACATTTCCAGCCACACAGTCACACCCCAGGATGGAAACATTGTCGTCACATTGCCTAAGTTACATTTTGCATGTCATTGTAGATGTCTCGTGGAGGGTGCCGGTGATGTCGCCTTCATCAAACACACAATCGTTGGCGAGAACAGTGACAGTAAGAGACCAATGCTGACCAGCTTTGGCATCATCTCTCATCAACGTCAGCGTTGTTTCCTATAAAACTAAAGCACTCATACCACCTCTTCTTGTCAAAGGTAATGGTCCGTCGTGGGCTAGCACTGTGAGGTCCGCTGACTACGAGCTGATCTGCCCCGGGATGGGTCCGGTGCCGGTCACAGATTACCTCTCATGCAACTTGGCTAAGGTTCCCGCGCATGCTGTGGTGACTCGTCCAGAGAGCCGCGCTGAGGTGATCACCATCCTCCAGGATCAGCAGGTGAGTGATTAATTTTTAGAGTCACTTTTAGTTTTTGGTTGTTTACTTTCTAAAATATGGACTAGGATTATAAATTCAGTACATTTTGGAGAGGCATGTTTTTGCCCCATTTTATGAGATTTTCAGGATAATTATGGTGGGGTTTTTTCCCAGTGCAAGTGTGTTGAGAATCTGAAATAAAATATTTTCACTACATTTTATCAATTTAGCACTACGTTTATACTACTAACACCTGACCAATGCTTTAAAGTGGTAATTTGGCTTCCAAAAGCCTCTCCTCTGTTATTTGCGCACATTGTTTTAATTTTACCTGCACTTTTAATCAGCATTTTTGCCTCAAACCCCTGTCTATTTCTGACCCTGTTATGGACATATAACTAGCACACCTAGGTCAAATTTTAAAGAGTGAATAACTGAAGATTTTGTTTTTTATTTATAGGGCAAATTTGGAGCCGGTGCAATTGATCCTCCATTCAGAATGTTCCAGTCAGAAGGAGGCAAGAACCTCCTCTTCAAGGACTCAACTAAATGTCTCCAGGAGATTCCATCTGGAACAAACTACGAACAGTTTTTGGGACGAGATTACATGAGTGCCATGGGTTCACTCAGACAGTGCGGTGAAACCACTCCAGGTTTGTACTACTGTGGGTTAAATGAGGGTGAACAGGACAGTAATTTAACAGATAAACAATAAAAGTGTATCACACACACAATAAAAATATGTTTCTGTTTATTCTCTATTTTTCTCTTCCCAACAGATCTGGAGAAATCTTGCACTTTCCATTCCTGTCAGCAAAAAAACTAGTGGTGAACATGGACCGTGTGGCGCCTCAGATAGCTCTCAGTGTTTCGAGCACCTTACCCACGCTTCCCACACTCAACCCAAAAATTGCATTCAGCATTCTCTTACTGATCCTGTTGCAGACCTGTTTTTAGAAGAACAAACAGATGCATTGCACTCATCATAACCAACAAATTGACTAGTATCTCTGACCAGTCATGCCCCTGTGGAGCTATTTTCATGCTGTTGAAACAAAATGTTACACTATCTTTATTATTAGACCAACTATGTTTTGTTAACACATGCCTCACTTTTCTCAAATAAAGACTTTTTAATGCTCCTTTGTGGTGACAATTGTGTTGTATCTCAAGCATTTATTTTAGATATCAATGTACACATAAGTGTATTAATTTTGTTTCAGGGCCAAAAACAGTCTGAAACAAGCCCTCGCTTACTGGCTTTTATGTAACTTTAAGGATTTTGTTGCGAAAAAGTCCTGTAATCCAAAAAGACTTTTACATAAAGGACACACGTCTAATAAACATAATGAACAAACAGGACAAACAGACATGTTTCAGTGTCTTGTATGATAGTGAGATAAATCACCATGATGCACTACTGACTTATTAACTCATCATTAAAATAATAATAATCAGTCAATAGTTACCACAATATTACAAACTGAGAATTTATTTTACAAACTACTCTCTGATAAGGGTCGAGGTACTTTTTGGGTGCTCTGAAAAAATCTCCTTCCCGTTCAAAATCTGTTAACAAAGAGTTTTCACAGTACATGGACCCAGTCCAAATCAATTGTTAGGCAAACAGACAAACAGATTGTGATTGGCTGAGGCTGCTGGCACGGCTGGATTGACTCACTAGGCCCCGGGGACAAAAAGCTACAGGCTCCCGTCAACATTAATTTGTTGTAATTAGGTTAGATTTAGAAATAAGTACAATTTAATTTTGACTCTGGTCTCTCTACAGTAATAATGCAGGACAAATTTTAAGACCTTTACTATCTCAGTTGTTATTCTGTGGAGGGCTGCTACTAATGATTATCTTCATTACTGATTAATCTGACGATTATTTTCTCGGTTACCTGTTTTGTCTATAAGATATCAGTATAAAACAGTAAAAATTGTTCATTACAATTTCCCAAGGAACTTCAACCAGCACACCAAAACCTAAAGACATTCAGTTTTCTGTCATGTACAACAACAAAAAAAGCATCAAATCCTGACATTTGCTTTTCAACAGTTAATCAATTGTCAAAATAGTTGCAGATTCTGTTTAGTAGTTATGTGTTTGGGGATATGTTTGCACAAACTTTTGCGTGAATGGCTGGTTGAGTGTTTAGTGTCCTGTTTGCCCCTTATACATAGTATGTTTCGAACTTCTAGGGCTGAAACTATACTGGATCAATCAATTAGTCGATCAGCAGAAAATGAATCAGAAACTTTTCATGATCTTTTAATCGATGCTGTCATTTTTCAGGTAAAATCTGAATTATTTGAATGATCCAGCCTCTCAAAATACTGCTTTTCTAGTCAAATGCAACATATATGAAACCTTGGACTCTAAGACTCTCACATTTTATGGAGGAAAAAAAATCATATTACTGAATAATGAAAATAACTGCCTGTTGCAACCTCTTATCATTTCCACTGTCAGTAGTCCCATATCTGCTAACCATGGGTACAAATTAGCTGTCCTTTCTATCAGGCAGAAGCAGAGTATAATACCTCTTTTTAATGGGCTGGCCCATTAGCTAGATCATATTTTCCATGACACGATAAGGGACAGACTTTATCACTATTCAAATAAGATTTAGTCAGTAGACTGTGGTTAGCAAAACTGCTCTAGAGACAAGGAGGAAGAGTGACCAAAACAATCTCACCCCTAGGGCTGGGCAAACCAACCCGTAGAGTATTGATACTATCAATACAAAGCCTTGTTTTGAGTATCGATAGCAGTGTCAGTAGCGATGCCAAAAAAAAAATGGATCCATCATATGTTAACGCTCTTTTTAGTGCTGCAATACTGGCATCTCTGAGAGTTCACATGAGCATGAGTTATTTACCAGTAAAAACTGGCTTGTGTTTGAACATACACATGATCAAGTCATTAACAGTGAATAGTAAAACAAATGCAGTGTGTCTGCTGCACCTAACAGTTATTTTGCTAATTGATTAATGTGCAGATTATTTTCTCAATTAATCACTTATTTGTTTAGTTTATGAAATGTTAACAGGTAGTGAAAAACACCCATTCAAACCTCCTCCAGCCTTAAAATGTCATGATTTGTCTGTCCATCATCTAAAAATCATAGACATTTTGACAAAGCAACGTTTTATATGTATATCTTATTTTGGTGTGATGATATTATTAACAAGAAATTCAATATACTTGTTCTTTAAGTTTACTCCCAATTAAATAGTTTAAAAAGAGAGGAAAACTATATAATTGGATTTGGAGCCACAGTCAAACATGCAAAGATTTCCATACGTTTTGGATCATATAAAACAAGAGCTCTGCTGTTTCTACATTTGTGCTGACAATTATCTACATCAAATTCAAATCTTTATGTTTAGGAGGAATTTAAAATTTTGTTCTAAAATCCACCCCATATAATGAGTATCAGATTATCGTACAGCATGGGTTGATGAACTGACAGAAGCTCCCGCATCACATGACTAAGGAAACGGCATTAAATTTTAATTTTCCCGGAAGCTACCCATGCGACTTGGAGGCGCACCGGCTCCACAGACGAGAAACACCGCACTATGGCCTCGCTCTGAGTCTCCTCACACGACTGTGGTGTATGTACCGAACCGGCAATCCGTCACCATCGACGCCCTGATCATGGACCTACGGTCCAGATGCTTTTTTCGGGGCCATCGGAGTTGTCAATAGTACTCCCAAAGTACTATATTATTTGATTTTGAGTACTGTCACTTTTGCACGCCCGGGGATTTAAACCGAAGTGACAGCAGCAGCAGCACTCACCCCAGCTGCCGGTTAGCTAACTAGCTCGCTAAGTCAGTAGCCAAGAAAAGGGCATCACTTTTCTTTTGGAGTAAAGGACAAGGGAACTACAACACCACTGCTTTCAATAACTGAAGACTGATCAGAGGCCGACCCCCCGAGTTCACATCTTACAACATATTCACTACTGATTCCCGGTAAGAGTAAAAAAACATAAGACGGTGGTTTCATTTTTGTCAAAGGCACACAGGCTAGTCAGTGTTAGCCGGTGTTAGCAGGCCCCACCGGCTGTCAGTCTACACACTGGGAGGGCTAGCCAGCTAGTCTTGGTCAGAATACGAGGTGGGATAATACCGGTGTAATTTGCGTGTTTTAACGTCAGCTCAGTGGTTATTTTATCTAGAAAGGGGCTGAGCTAAAGTGGACCTAACGTTGGCTGAAGTGACAGCCAGGGTTACTCGCTCTCGTGGCTAATGGACACCGTTGTCACCGCAGGCTCTGTGAGGTAACGGCGGTTAGCCTTGACGCTAACCGATTCATGGTTTAAAAACGATTTTCACTGTGTTTTCACATCCAGCGAAAGTTTGATCCAGACCCCGATCTTATTAGCCCTTTCCAAACGGCAGTAGCTTCAGGTGTCTGTCAGGTTGATGGTTTGTACCCGTGGTGCTTGTTGGGCCTGTAATTAAATACACCTCGGAGGACAGGGTTGGGCTAAATCGCTAACGTTAACCAACAATAGCTCAACTGTAACCTAATCGGTGTCAAGTGTTGCAACATTACTGTCACGTCCGGCTTATTTGTTGTCGTCGGGTTTTTTTTATTAGTAAACACACAGTCCATCGGCTCAGTAAAACTATCCGTTTACGCTAAGGTTAAATGTGGACTCAGCGTTGAGCCACGTAGCGTAACTAGGCGAAATGTCTATGATAGTGAGACACGTAACATTAGCCGGCTGTTGGCTAACGATTTAACCTGCTTCGGCCGGGAACGCTGCCTCGCTAGCGGGCCAGCAAATTACCTTCCTTGTTATAACTTGGCTAAGACACAGTGGTAGTCGTTTCCCTGGAGTACCTGTCATATTTAATGTCTGCTCATAATGCTGTTGGCCGTCACTGCGGGCAGAACCATATGGTAGCTTTGTGCATCGATGCCTCGTCTGAGAGAAGCATGGCATTGCTAGCTAGCAGCTAACGATAGTTCGTGTGTCAGCAGGTGGATGGTGTATGACACGTCTGCTATTAGTATTCATCACTTTCCATTAATACTAACATTTGTCCACTTTGCCTGCACCTATATAATAATCGTTTACCAAAATTAGAAAACTGTTGTCAGGTTTTGTAAAGGATTTCGGCTAAATATGTGAATGGATTATTTGCACATGGAGCTAGCACAACCAGGGGGCATTGAAGTCACTGTTAACACAGTAAATGAACTTTGACCTGAGGTATCCATTTTCTTAAATTCACTCAAAACCGGACTAGACCAAGTTTTTTCTGGTGGTAGTCACATAAGAGCTAGAAGTAGATCTCCTGTCATCCCTATAAGTATTCCATTAATATTTGCTTTTTACTGTTTGGCAAAGTCATGATCATTTAGGAATGTGCATTTTAAAGCACCATCTGTTCAGCAGCTGAGTTCATAGGGGGTCAGGAGCAATTGTTAAGGATTGTCAAGTCAGTGTCTTCTCCTTTTGGGGTGATTTTAATAGCCACCACAATCCTTTTTCTACTCAAACAATAGCCTGTTTTGGGTGGAAGTAAACACACACCAGTCTGTTGCAATCTGATTTGACCAAGGAATCTGTAAAGGTTTTTAGCATTAATGCTAGTGTTAGTGGTGTGAGTCATGCAGAATACAAGTGGACAAGATTGTGAGAGGTGGTAGTGTTATCATAGGCGAAACCACAGACCACACCCTCACTGCTTGGTTAGATGTAGTAGTTCATGTCTTCACACTGCGTTGTCTGATATCTGACCTGTATGGATTCACTTAATATGTGTAATATAGATGTGCTACACCACTGTCTGCTAGTGAAACATTTTTAAATAATAATTTTATGTCATTGCCTTTGATAATACTTGACTAATGGTTAGTAGTTGTTCTTTTTTGTATTTTTTTTACTCCTCTCTTCCTCAGAAAGGCTGGCAACACAACGCCACCCTAATGCAGAACCATAAAAGAACGTGAAATGAACAAACCACCGCAGCCTATAACGGGACCCACTTCTGTCCCAAACCCTGCCCCTTCCCCTGGATTAACACAGGTGAGAGCCACTGACCTTGTTGAATTGAAGTGTTTTTTTGGGGGGGGTGACTTTCTGGTAACATCTATTTTTTTTTCTCTTTTCTCACCTCTCAAGGCCGCCTACGGCCCCGGACAGCCCCCTTCTCTTGTTTTTGCCACCCCTCCACCTCCACAAATGAACTCTGCACCACAGCCAAGACAGGTATTGTTCACAGCATGTTTTTTTTAAATTTGATTTTTGCTAAGGTTTTTGCATTCAGAGACGGAAGTATCTGATATGTTTCACCTTGTATGAGAGCCCTCCCTCTCCTGCTCTTTTCATGAGGATCTTTGACACGGCTTCTCCTGCTATAAGGCTTTGGCTAAATCGCTAAATCCGTGTATGTGTGTGTTTATAGCCTACTTGCCATCTTTCTCCTTGAATGTCAATCTTGACTTCTTTCCTCTCTTCTGCTGTCCTCCCAGTTTGCTGCAGGGCCCCGTACTTTACACCAACAGGTACTAACAACCCTCTCTTTTCCCTACATCCCCTCTGTCTCCTTAGTGTAATGCATGCTTTCAGTTCCACATGTTGAAGAATTAGATTAGAACGCTGTAGTGTCTGTTAGATGAGTTAACTTTTCCAGAGGCTCCAGTAACGCTGACTTCCATATCTCATTCTAGAAATGCATATATACATATGTGTGTGTGTGTACATATATATATATATATATATATATATACACATACACACACACACACACACATATTTGGGGTCATGATTTTTTAAAAGCAGTGTTCACCCTGGTTTTATTTATTCTTTATTCATCCTGCATCTGAACATACCTACCGTTTATTTTTACCCCCATGCTTCCCTGCATTTGCAAGACAATCTCCCACACCTGTCATGATAATGACAGAATAACTGACTGTACAGTGTACTGTCATTTCTTTTTGAAATGGTTCATGATCATATCAAAATTTAAAAAAAGGAACCAGCCTTTTAAAAAACTTTAGATAACATACATTGACACTGATGATCACTGACCCGGGGGGGGGGGGGGGGTCAGGTCAGTAGTTTGATGTTAAAGTGAATAGATCTTTGGTACCTGCAGCATTCTAACATCAGTTTCTGCATGCGCCTGCAGCCCTTAAAACTATTCTTTAACCACTCAAATGTGGGAGCCACAAGACTTGAGGGGAACCCCCTTGTATGCAGACCCCTGTTACAGAGTTGCATGTGCAGCAAATGGTTGTTTAAGTGTACTGTTCGTGACTGAGAGATACACTGCCGCCTTTCAAGCCTTCCACATTGTCTGTTGTCCTCATTTTCACCTTAATCTCACTCCCTCTCTTGCCTCTCTGCTCATGTGTTGCGCGGCTGAAGGGTGGATACAGAGCGTTACAGGTAACAGCTTTTCTCTACATCCCCTCCACCCCCACTCCCCACCCCTCTTAACTTGGGCTAACCTCAGTGTGGCAGGGAGACATGAGACCCAGTACAATTTAGACTCAGTGTAACCCAAGACCTGAACTTTGCTGTACACATTGGGCAGTTGCTGTGAGTGCATTGCTTCCAGTTGAGGTGCTGCTATATTCTAACACATGGTTTAGGACTACCGTAGTAAAGACGCTAAATGCACACACAGAGCAACAGGTTTGCTTGCACTGAGACGCGTTCATCATTCTTCTCTCCCTCTTGTTTCCCCCCCTCGTCTGTTCTCCAGAGTTACTATCCAAACCGACCAACCATGGCCACCAGTGCTCCAAGGGTACAGACGAGTAGTGGCCCTCGACCTGTTGGACCTGCTCACGTCTACCCGCCCAGCTCCCAGATGATGATGATTTCCCAGCAGCAGCTGTCTTTTGCTGGCTCCCCTCAGAGTTACTTCATCCCCCCTCATGGACAGGTTGGTTCACATCAGTAATCATCCGTTTGATACAATGGGCACGTGTATTACTGCTCTACCCAACAACCTGCAGATTCTGTTTTTAAAAGTTGGGGGTCAAGAACTCAGACATTTAGGTGTTGAATGCATATGTTCTTTTTGAAAAGCACGAGTACCGCCCACTCCAGAGTGAGCTTATTACATTAAGGGAGATTTGCATTATGGGTTGTTTGTACCACCAAACCAGTCAGGGACTAAATCATGTCCTCAGCAGCCCAGAAGTATTGGTTTCACAGAAAGTCATGATGAGAAGCTTAGAAAACCAGTCTGAAAAATACTAATGGCTGCTTCCAAGAGCCTGACAGATTTTGCACAAATTACAAAAATGTAACAGGTTCTTTTCTTATCAAAACAGGTGAGATGGATCTGGAGGTCTCGCATTTTAATTGTCCCCTCTGTTGTTGTTGTTTCTGCAGTACCGGCCTCAATACATGCCTCCCACTCAGCAGTATCCTGTGACCAGCGGTACAGCAGGATTCTACCCGGGAACCAGCCCTGCTGAATACACCACTTATGGTAAGGGGGTTTTTGCCCAAGACCACCAACAACCAAGCACAACCATAAACATGTTAAACATGATGATTATCTTCCAAAAGAGGTTAAACCTCTCGTAAAACATCAGAAATTTGAATTTTTAAAGTTGTAGGATCTGGTTTTAGCCCGTGCTCATTTACACACCTCTTTGCCGGTAGGCGTGTCATGGTTTTGCCTGGCTGGTTGGTGCGTTTTTTGTTTTTTGTTTTTTAAATGTCTTTCTGGTTCAAAACACTGCTGTATGTGGTGAACTGCCAGTTGCATGTGGTCTGGCTTAATTCTGCTTCGGCCTGTGTTCTTTCTATCTGCAGTCTCACCTGACACTGCCTCACAGGTTCCATGAAATGGCTTTGAGACTTTGACTTCTGTTTCTTTTCTGCTCTTTTTCGGGATGTATGTCCATATGAAACAGGATGTTTGGGTGGAATTTAATGTTAAGAGGCAACAGGTTTGACTAGTAATGAGAATTCAAAAATTAACCAGGAGAAAGACTCCACAATGGAAGGCAAACATTTAAGTATGGCCATAACCACTGAATGTTTTTTGGAACATTTTTGGAAAATGCCACCCCAAACACACCTAACCTGTGTTACTGCTGTTCTTCTGCAGATTTGTTTTTGGAATTTGTGAAGGATCAAACTAAAATCTCACATTTTATAGGCAGTGACCAGAACTTTAAACTCTCCAGGACGAAAAAGTGCAACTTTTAATTTAATGTCATGTGTAAAAACTGGTATTTTTGTGGCATAAAAGAATTAAGACGCAGCCAGGAACACGAGGAAAAAGGCATCGTTCATTTCATGGGACCTTTTTAACACCCTGCTTCCTCTGGATCCTCTCATTAACTCATTCTGCATCTGTCTCTTCCTGCCCTCTCTCCTTCTTTACCTCCCTCTCCCGTTCCCTCACTCCCTTCCTCTCCCTTTTGCTGCGTTGGTTCAGAGCCCTCTCTTGCTGCGAGGGAGAGGCGGGGTGGTGGGGGGAGAGGAGGTGGGCGAGAGAACGGCCGTCTCTCTCTCCACGGTGCTCCTCTCACCTCCCAGCGCTACCCCGGTGAGTAGTGTGTGTGCTTGTGTGTCGGTCGGCAGGCTTCAGTGGCAAAAAAAATCTCTGTGGCACTTCCTGTCTTGAGTAGTGTCGTTACTGTGTTTTCTTTTGGTAATACAGGTTTACTTTTTATATGTAAGTGGATACAAATGTAGGCCACATACACAAATTAACGTGTGTAATAATTATAATGTTATTATTTTTAAAAAGTTAGTAAGCACACAGAAAACATTCTATAAAAATCTCAAAATGTTTTTTAATAAAATAGTGAAGCCTTACCAAAATGAATAATGGCAGTACACCTTTACTGTAGTGGCATCTCACTTATAAATTAGTGTAACAGCATTGTAATGTGTGTAAAGATGTTGCCTTTTTAACCCATTTTGCCCAGCTTTTAATAGGAGGTATGCCTAGAATAACCTGTTAAATGTTAACAAAACAGAAATAAAGGTTATCACCTAAAAACTGACTTTAGTCTCGTTAAAACAGATGACGAAACGTCTTTTCATCCACAAATCACCATAACTGCACTCTCTGGCCTGTGCTGTTGCCAGCTGCTCTGACAATGGCAACAATGGAAAGAAAATGTAAAGCACCAATTACAATCCGCTGATCCATGAAATCAGTTTACTTTAATTTTCTGCTGATGACGAGCCGCCTGCCCACACAGGGGCCGATGGTGAGCTGAGAAGTGTTGGCCAGCAGGTCTCTTGCTAGCTTGGGTAGTACTCAATGCATGTTTCCTAGCTGAAATTCCACTTTTGCAATTTTATGTGTTTAAAACATCAGTGGTTTCAGAGTTAAATTTTTTTGTATCTTGATCCACAGCACCTCATGTAGGCTCAATGTGGACTCTAGTTTTTTTGATTTCCTACAGGAATCTCCAAACTGTAACTGCAAAATTGTTGGGTTTTTGTGTGTTCTTGTGGTAAATATCAATAAGGCCCCCAGCTGTGGAGTAACTGACATGGATTTCAGCAATCACAGCAGCAGTCAACAAGAAAATGTTTATTGTGGCACCTTGAAGTCCTTTTTACAACAGTTATACCTATAATTCTCACAAGCTGCCTTGTGGAAATTTCAGAAAAACACAGTAAATACAAAATGTTTGGTCATAACCCCATGAATAAAAATATTTTGTGAATCTTTGGTGGATGGTCATTTTAATGTGAGTGTTGTTTTCTCTTCATTAATGCTCTTTTTTTTTTTTTTTTTTCACTCTAACTTTACAGCAGGAGCATACTACCCAGCTCAGCCGCAATACTCTCCGTCTGTCCAGCCTGCACCGGTCATGATCAGCCCCGCCCAACAACAGCAACAAGCCCCGCCTCCACAGCAACCACCGGCACAGTCACAAGGCCCGCTAAAGAGGGAACGCAAACCGGTAGTGTGTCACAACAAAAGAGCAGCACATCTCTTGTCTGAGGTCAAAAAAAAGAAATGAATGGAGAGTGTTTTGTTCTGTTCAATGTGGAACTTTCCCTTTTAAAAATAACAATAGTTTTTATGATGATGGGTGGCAGCTATAGATCAGTAGTGACAGGATCGGCACTTACTCTTTGTAATTTAATGTCAGATACATGTTTTGTGGAAATGTAGCCAATATCTGCTCTGTCTCCTGATAGATAAGGATACGAGACCCCAACCAGGGCGGGCGTGATATCACAGAGGAGATAATGTCAGGTGGAAGGTCCACCACCACACCGACTCCCCCTCAGGTAAGATTTCAATTTCTATTGACTCATTGAAACTTAATATGTACATGGTTAAAGGCAGAATTGTAAGTCCTGAGTTGCACATGTGTTTGTAACTCTGGAGTTAAGTTTTTCTTATTTTTGAAATATAACCTTAAGTTACTTTGTGTGGAAAATTGAGTGAATGTAAAGGACTGAAAGAGTTCTAAGTGGCAAAGCTCCAGCTGTAAAATAACATTTCCAGTTTGCAGTGCTGTCTCACGCAGTTTTTCTAAATTTGAAGCAAAAAACAGCATTGGACAGTTTCAGGTCTTAAGATTGAATTACACGTAAGAACAAACAGACAGCTTTAGGAGATCTTTGCTGTTTTCCATTTTGTAAGAAAAGAGTCATTTGAGTTGGTTTGTATGAATCAAAGACCACGGTGTTGAAGAGAATACAAAGCACCCCATAGGAATTCTCTACACACCAGCCCTCCAACTTATTTATTTTTCGCAAGGGTAGTTTCATGTTTTTACATCTCTATGGTAACATAATTAACACAGCTCAAATCTAGCACAGAGAGCAAACAGAAAGATGAAGCAAGTACACACAGTTATGCAGTGTTGTTTTCAGCTGTGGTTCTACTTCGAGGCTAGTTTAACTCAACTACATTGAACCAGGTCAAATATTCCAAGCACTTGATCAGATAATAGAGTTTATTAACCAGAGGCGCTAGAGCCTACAGAATAACCTACGGTGTACCTAACAAACTGGCAACATGGTGTGTCTCCATTTTGATCTGTGTTTTAAGAACAACTACTTTCTGATTGTAGGCCTCCATAGGTGATGGAAGTCCTGCACAGACCAACGGTGAAGTCGTACAACCTGTAACTCCAGTGACGAGAAGAGGTGAGTACATTTTCTCATTTTGGTTTCTACAAAAACTCAAGCATCGCATATTCCACGTTTTCCTTTGTAACTGGTATGTGACTATATCACGCGGTTCATTGCCCAGATGAAAACATGGAGACCCCTGCTAGCTCTGAAACCCCTCCACCTCCTGCCACACCAAACGCAGAGCCCATGGTGGAGGCCAAACAGGAAAAGGACACCCAGGTGACACCGTCTGCTGAATTAGCCGCACAATCTGTAGCCCCCACAGCTGCTACTGAGGTGCCATCACCGTCGATAAAGGACCAGCAGCCTCCCTCTTCCCTCCCTCCTGCAGAAGCATCTACTACCCCTCCCGCTGAGGAGGAAAATACAGACGATACTAAAGTCGGCGACACGGTAGATGCTCCTGTCGTCCCCTCAGCATCATTAGCCGCACAAGAGGCTCCTGTCAAAATGGAGGAGCCGCAGGCTGCCCCAGCTCCTGCTGAGAAGGCACCAGAAAAGGAGGAAAAGAAAACAGAGGAAGTGATGAAAATGGAAAAAGAGGAGCAGGCGGCCAGCTCCAAGTCAGAGCCTGCAGTCGAGGTTGAAGCAATAGTTAGCGTGGCAAAAGAAGAAACGGCTGCAAAGACAGCAACTGAGATGTCTCAGCCTCCACACCCTGCCCTGGAACCTGCTGCTCCACAGACCCAGAACGCTGTCCCAAGCTCTGCCCCCGAAACTGAGCCCACGCCGGCTGAAACGGCAGAGCCTCTTCTCTCCAACGGCCTCCCTCAGGACATTGAGGAACTGTCTGAGGACACGGCAGTTTCAGACACTACACCCCTTGACAAGCCTGACGCTTCTCAATCTCAGGAACCCACGCCTGTGGCTAAAACAGTGACGCCAGCCCAGGAAGAGGAAGAGGAGGAGGAGGAGGTGGTGGTGGTGGAGGAGGAGAAGACGAAGACGAAGAAAGGGGAAGAGGGGAAGGAGAAAAGCGAGGATGTACCCCCTCCCTCTGGTCCTACAGAGGAATCTACTATGCAAGGTAGACGATTCTCACTTGCATCTATGATTGTCATATTTGTTGTTTTTATTTTTCTGTGAGATTTTAACATCAGCCCTTTATCCTTTCTTCAAAGCTGCTACGTCTGTGCCAAAGAAGAGGAAGAACATGAAGGAGCTCAACAAGAAGGAGGCCATCGGAGACCTCCTGGATGCCTTCACAGAGGTGTGTATCAATCCAGATGGTCTTTTACAGTTTCACCTGTATCAATAATGTTTTTAAACACAATGTTCTTTCTCCTCATCTCCTTTGCTGCAGGAACAGGGTGCCAAGCCCGCTCCTGAACCCTCGTCCACTCAGGCCGACCCTGTCCCTGTTGCTCCAGCTGAACCTCCTGCTGAGCCCGCGGACGAGACCTGGGAAGAGAAAGAGGACAAGCAGAGCGCAGAACCCGACAGGCCCAAAGCCACACCTGAGCCAACTGAGCAGAAATACCAGTACAAAGAAGGTAAGCTAAGGCTAAAATTCTCCAGGAGTGACACAGTTTTTAGTTTTTGCATGTAGTTGCAGTCCCAACTGTCCTCAGTCATCTCTTCCACGTTAAACACATAATCCTCTGCATTTACACGTCTCTCGCACTTCCATCAGAACAATGGAAGCCGATAAACCCAGAAGAGAAGAAGCGGTACGACAGGGAGTTCCTCCTGGGCTTCCAGTTTATCAGCGCCAGTATGAACAAACCTGAGGGCCTGCCCATCATCAGCGATGTGGTCCTGGACAAGGTTGGTTATGTTTTGCATAATTCTGCAATAGAGTATTACGTAACTGTAGTCTGCAACATTCACCACCTAGTATGCTGGAAACTTCAACTTATGAGTAATACATAAGTAGAGCCATATATTAAAATGCTTGGTAAGGATTTGGATGCTAGATTAGATCCGTTTATCCATTTATATCTCCTAACACTTCTATCTTCAGCGTATGGGAGTTGTGTGTGTTACTTGAGGCCTCTATTAAGTATAAAAGAAAATTGGAAAGCTCAACATATGTTTGTCCTGGCTTGTTTTTTTTCTTTTTTTGGCTGAGCACTCATTTGTCTTCTTACTGTACCTTCAGGTGAACAAGACTCCCCTGCGGCCCGCTGACCCATCTCGACTGATGAACGTTGGTCCTGATTTCACCCCCTCGTATTTGGGGAATCTTGGGAGCAGATCAGTGGGAGGACCACGAGGCCCAGTAAGTGAACTTGTCCGTTCCCCCTCTGGGGCGATTTGTTATTAAAAGAAATTCTTGTCCCCTTTTTGGTATTTGATTTGTTGAATAATGTTTGTTTTTACTACCATTTCTAAATACGTACCCTTTCCCCTACTCTCAGCCCCCCGGGCCACGTCGCTCCCAGCAGGGTCAGCGTAAGGAACCCAGGAAGATCATCAGCAGCATGTCCCTCAGCGACGACGTGCAGCTTAACAAGGCCGAGAAGGCCTGGAAGCCCACGGTGAAGAAGGGTGCTCGCAGCCGCGGCAGCGAGGAGACCGAAGAAGACAATTCGGAGCAGGTCAAGACCCAGGAGCTGTTCAAGCGCCTGCGCAGCATCCTCAACAAGCTGACACCTCAGAAGTTCCAGGAGCTGATGAAACAGGTGACGGAGCTGACGATAGACACCGAGGAGAGGTTGAAGGGAGCCATTGACCTCATCTTTGAGAAGGCCATCTCAGAGCCCAACTTCTCTGTGGCCTACGCCAACATGTGCCGCTGCCTTATGGGAGTAAGTCATGTGATTGTGTCTGAGTCTTGTGCTTGTATTATTTGCTCCAGTGATGACTTCTGTTTTGTGCCACGTGTCTGGGCCACTGAATGCTTATGATGGTAATGAGGAACTGATGGAGCAAACTGTAGCTTTTCATTGTCTGTTAACCTTTTATGCTATATAAATATTAGTGATGATAAAAATGTAGATTCATCAAAAGATACTAATTGTTGTTACATGTTTTCCCTCTTCAGCTGAAAGTCCCTACTTCAGACAAACCAGGAATTTATGTCAACTTCCGCAAACTGCTGCTCAACCGCTGCCAGAAAGAGTTTGAGAAGGACCAGGATGATGATGAGATCTTCGAGAAGAAGCAGAAAGAGATGGAGGCTTCCAAAGATGTAAGAAATCACTTTTATGGCCACTGTCCCAGCCGCCACCGCATTCTGTCCTTTTATTCAGACCGAAATGATCATTTTACCCTCCATCACTAAGCGCAAATACTTGTATCTGCCACCAGGATGAAGAGCGTGAGCGTCTGAGGGTGGAGCTGGAGGAGGCCAGAGACAAGGCCCGCCGCCGCTCGCTGGGTAACATAAAGTTCATAGGCGAGCTCTTTAAGCTTAAGATGCTGACAGAGGCCATCATGCATGACTGTGTAGTGAAACTACTGAAGAACCATGATGAAGAGTCTCTGGAGTGTCTCTGCAGGCTGCTCTCCACTATTGGCAAAGATCTGGACTTTGAAAAGGCCAAGGTGAGTAAAGCATGAACCAAAGGGTGAATTTTAAACTGTGTCTCCAGGGATGACTATTGTTTTTGTGCCACGTGTCTGGGCCACTGATCTTTAGTGATGGGATTGAGGAACTGAGGAGACAGAAATGCATGAATCAGTCTCACTTATCCATACACACCAATGGTCGACAGCCATGACTCATAAAAGCCACTTTTTGTCTGTGTCCTCGTCAGCCTCGTATGGATCAGTATTTCAACCAGATGGACAAGATAATCAAAGAGAGGAAGACCTCATCCAGGATCCGCTTCATGCTGCAAGACGTGTTGGACCTCAGGAGGGTAAATATTATTTCATCCATAGCAGTTTGTATAAATAAAGAGCTGGTAACAGGTGACTAAAGAAGGTGACTAATGCTCAGATGTAGTCTTGAATGAGCAGAATTGTGTGTGAAGTAATCATCAGGGATTATGAATCACATGGAAATCTTAAATGTTATTAAACAACTGGTGTTGGAGCATTTCAGGCCTGTTTCAATAACCATCTTCCGTCTCTGCGACACAGAATAACTGGGTGCCTCGCAGAGGAGACCAAGGTCCCAAAACGATCGACCAAATCCACAAGGAGGCGGAGATGGAGGAGCACAGGGAGCAGATCAAAGTCCAGCAGCAGCTCATGTCTAAGAAGGAGGCAGGAGGAGGAGTAGGAGGAGGCAGGATGGGAGGGAGCATGGGGGGCCGTGGACCTCACACGCCAGGGGGTGGCCGGGTTACCCAGCCTCAGGACGAGGGTTGGAACACAGTGCCTATTTCCAAGAACAGGCCCATCGACACCACCCGCCTCAGCAAGATCACAAAGGTAATGGAAGCTCTCACTAAAAATCTTGGTCTCCAAAACCTCCAGGTTCAGCTTTTCATTCTTTTTTTTTGTGTTGTTGATGCTTGATAACTTTTCTATGTGTTTCCCTGCAGCCTGGTGCTCTGGATTTCAACAATCAACTGTTGGCTCCAGGAGGCAAAGGCATGTGGGGTAGCTGGGGCAAAGGCAGCAGTGGAGGAACTGGAGCTAAGCCAGCAAGTGGAGAGCAGGGTAAAAAAAAGAAAAAAAGCATTCCTCAGAAAGACTGTATGGTTTAGGAAGCTTCAGTGGTTCATGGGATTTAATCTGTCTGTCCCTCTTTTAGATTCTGGTCGTCCGACTACCAGCACCCTCAACCGTTTCTCGGCCCTGCAGCAGTCTGGGTCATTGTTGTCTTCAGCAGACTCTGATCGCAGAGTTCCACAGAGGTATTAGGAAACTGTGAATCTTCCAAGCTGTGAAATCTCCTGTTGTTGTTACTGTTTCACAGCAAAGGAGAGTTAATAGCCCAGCTATATTAAGTAAAACGTGATTAAGTGGGATCTCTGTCTCGCTTACAACCTTTAGGTCAAGCTCCAGTCGCGAGCGCGGTGGCGACAGAGACAGGGGCGACCGCGAGAGGGACCGCTTCGACCGCTTCGACCGCAGCGAGGGACGGGAAGGTCGCGACGACAGGGGCAACCGGAACCAAATCACAAAGAGGAGCTTCAGCAGGGAGTCGCAGGAGCGCGGTGGCAGGGGCGGAGACAGCCGGGCCGCGACTGAGCCCGTGCGCCGCGTCGCCAGCATGACTGACGACAGGGACAGAGGAAGTCGAGACAGAGGAAGCAGAGACAGAGGAAGCAGGGACCGAGGGAGCCGGGACAGGGGTCCAAGCAAAGATCTCGCAGGTAATAAAGCCCGTACAGCGAAAAGAAAGATTTAAAAATGGATGCAACGGGGACTGAGCTTTAATTTGTGTTGTCGTCGTCATCGTTTTTCTGCAGCTAAGCGTGAGAGTGCCCCCACTCCTCCTCCTTCTCTTCCTAAACCCGCTTTGTCTGAGGAGGAGGTGGAGAAGAAGACGAACGCCATCATTGAAGAATACCTCCACATCAATGACTTGAAGGTACAAACATGACACCGCTAACACTCAGATCCAACACTGAATTTTACTTTTAGAAGAACCCGCTCTGATGGTCCTCTCCCCTTCCTTCTCGTCCTCCTCCTCCTGGTGCCGTAGGAGGCGTTGCAGTGCGTGGCGGAGCTCAACAGTGCCTCGCTGCTCTACGTGTTCGTGCGGAACGGCGTGGAGTCGACGCTTGAGCGCAGCACCATCGCCAGGGAGCACATGGGCCTGCTGCTACACCAGCTCATAAAGGCGGGGACGTTGCCCACACAGCAGTACTACAAAGGGTGAGCGTTAAACAGGAAAAACATCACCATGCGTGTTTCTGATTTGAGAAAACGAAATTAAAGGTGTGTGGCTTTCTGGGGCTCCGCAGGCTACAAGAGATCCTGGAGGCAGCAGAGGACATGGCCATAGATATACCTCACATCTGGCTCTACCTGGCTGAACTCATCACCCCCATGCTTCATGAGGGAGGCATCCCTATGGGACAGCTCTTCAGGTGAGGCTTTGGATTGAGGATGGAGGCTGACAAACACTGATACCTTTTTATTGTTTTATTTATTTCTGAATGCACAAGGCAGTCAGATGTAAAGCAGGGTCATATTTACAGCACCGATGTTACAGAATTGCTCTCGTTTTACTGACAGATGCTTGAATGTCACTGACCCATCTACCTTCTGATATAAGGAAGTTTGTCAAACATAAAACTAGGTCATTTATTCCAGTGGGAGAGCTTGAAAAAAAAAAAAGGGCTAAACCCATTTCTTAACACATCAAATGGTTTGAACAGTCGTGTTTTTTGTTTTGTTTTGTTTTTTTTGAGTATAACTGTTTTTATTCATAATGGCAGTAAATAACACAGAATTACAATTTAGTTTAAAGAAAGTGAAAAGCTTATTTTAGTGTAATTGTGTCTTCAGGGAGATCTCAAAGCCTCTCGTGCCTCTGGGGAAGGCCGCCGTGCTGCTGGTACAGATCCTCAAGTTGCTCTGCAAAGGAATGGTACGTCCTACATAAACCTCAGAAATCTGATCCTAGATGCTTCAGCATCCGCAAACTGAGCGCACACTTTAACAGTTCGTTCATTACATATTGTACAACAAAGCAAACTAATACTCTATAATACAGATTTTTTTCACTGGATTTAATATTTGTTTTTTCTTTCTTTCTCTCACTAGACTCCTAAGAAAGTCGGAGCCATGTGGATGGAGGCTGGGCTGAACTGGAGTGATTTCTTGCCCAGAGACGAAGACGTCAACAAGTTTGTCACTGATCAGGTCTGTAGGAGACGGTGGTATGAGACAGTGTTACGCTGATAACTGAAAACAGCCTCTCAGGCTGGGCGGGGGGAGCAAGGGTGAAACTTGGTACTTTTTTTTTTTTTTTTTTTGTAAATTGCATTTTCTACATCTAGTTTGGTTGGAACATAAAGAGAGATTGTAAGCAGTCAAACAGAGAAAGAATATACATTAAATATATGTGTACAGTCTCTTAGAAAAATGACTCATGATTGTCCAATAAAAATATTAAAATAAGAAGTCATTTGAACAAAATCCATTGAAGGCCTCTGATAGGACACTGCTCACTAGTGTTCTTTTTTTTTTTTATCAGCTTAGTTTACTGTCCAGTCAACAGGGCAGGAATAGGTTAAGCCCTCTGCTGGACCATAAGGTGAACTACTTCTGATGACTTGTGTTCATAGAACACACATTTTGAATAGGTTAAATGTTTTTCTCCACATTCAGACAAATGTTCAAATTTTGAATAAAAACTGTAGCCATGGAGTTACAGGAGTAGAGATTCTGTATTTTAGACATGAAAAACGTCCATATGTTGCATGTTGCTATTCTTCTGTTTGTTTGTTTTTTTTTGTTTTTGTTTTTTCGTGTTGGTTTTTGGTTGTAGAAATTTAAAGACAAACAAACTCAGTTTCAACACATTCAGTGACAGAGTTCCAAATTTTAAATGCAGACAACAAACAAGTCGATCACTCACAAGAGCATTTTCAAACTTTCTTTTTTGTGTTACACATTTCAGAAAGTGGATTTCACAACAGGAGAGGAGATGGAGTCAAAGGAAGTGGGAAAGAAGAAGGTCCTGAGTGGAGATGAGCTCAGCAAACAGCTGGACAGACTCCTTCAGGACAAGGCCAACAACCAGCGAATCAGAGATTGGGTCGAGGTGTGTGACAGTAATATGGCGATGTTTCTCTAATCTAATCTAAAAGTTGCATGAATCATTTAAGTTTCCCCCTAATCAACGATTGTGTCGTCTTTTCTTTTTTCAGGCTAACTTGGACGAGGAGCAGGCGACTTCCAACCAGTTCATACGAGCGTTGATGACATCAGTGTGTCAGTCTGCCATCATATGTAAGTATAAGTGATGCAGCATGTAGACGGAAGAGCTGTCTGTTTCCTATAACTCTCCCTTGTTAGTCAGCACTGTGCAGAGTGAATTCTCCCTGGGGAAAATGTCTCAGTGCTGCTGATGCACCAATATCACTGAAGACAAATCACAATATGTGATTGATTTTGCAGCTCAAGAAGTAAATATTTGTAATGGCACAACGGACAGTTTATCTCAGTTCATGATTTGTCTGAACAACTGTTTGTTATCCCTCGTTTCAGGCGACAACCCGTACAGGGTGGATGCACGGCAGATCAACCAGAGGGCCAGTCTGCTGCAGAAATACCTGTGCGACGAGCTGAAGGAGCTGCAGGCCCTTTACGCCCTGCAGGCTCTGATGGTGCACATGGAGCAGCCAGCAAGTGAGTGTCCTGCCGTTAGTCTACCTCTGCCGGGAGTAAAATGTTAGAGCGAGACATACAGAGGTGGAGACAAAAACAAATACGTCACAGTACAGTAGCCCCTGTAAGAAATTAAAAAAGTAGTCTCCATGACACGTTCACCATCCCACAATGCAATGCCTCAGTTTACTGCTCATTCACGAGAGTAAACTGTAAGTTTATGAATTATGTAATGAGTAGTAAATGAAGGGCATATCTTAATCTCGATATCAAGGCCTCAGCAACGTCAAAGCATTGAGATGAGTGCAATTAAAAACACTGACACAGAAACAGTATTGTTCTAAATTTAGCAGACGGTTGGTTCATATGTGGATTTTAGGGCATTTAATCAAATACAATGGCAACTGTAGGACATTCAGTGTTGGTACGGATCTGTTTATTTCTTTTACAGCCGTTAAGACTGCATCTACACAAGTAGATGTAGTAGATGTCTCATTTTTAAAATGTGTCCACACTAGTGTTTCCAGGCTGTTTGCATAGAGAACTCTGTGAACATAGCGAACAGCCGCTCCCGACAGTGACTGGGCAGCCTGTGTTATCATCCTGAAAAAGCTCAGTTTTCGTCTGTACACACCAAAGATTTTCTAAGACTCATCCAATCTGGAGACTGCTTTGAAAAACCCAAAAGCTTATTTGTGTGAGAGACGTCCGACCAGACTAAAACAGAGAGAGAAAGATGCGTTTAAAATTGAAGCAGTTTAATTTGGACGTAATCTCGGAACGGTTTTCTGAAAACCTCTCTGGACGCTGATACTTGGTGTTAATTAGTATATTGATCAGTGTAGCTGCATTTGTAATTGGTTAATTGTCTCTTTCTCTGTTGCAAGTGCAAAACAATGAACTGTGGCCAGACAAAAGTCTAAATTATCATGCCATATGCCAAACACGGGATATCTGTGTCAGCAAACACTGACTGAAGGACACTCAGTGGGTTATTTGTTTAAAAGTATGAGCTTGTGTTAATTGCAGGCTGTTGTATTGTGAGGTTTGTGTTATTTTTTTCTCTCCCTGGCAGCAAATGCAGGGTGAGATTTAATTTGCTGCAACAAAAACTATCAGTTGTTTCATTACCAGCGTCGGCTCAGTACTGACCTGTGTGTTGTGTCTCTGCAGACCTGCTGCGGATGTTCTTCGACGCCCTGTACGACGAGGACGTCATTAAAGAGGAGGCCTTCTACAAGTGGGAATCCAGCAAAGACCCAGCAGAGCAAACAGGCAAAGGTGTGGCCTTGAAATCCGTCACCGCCTTCTTCACCTGGCTCCGCGAGGCTGAGGAGGAATCTGACAAGGACTAAAAGACTGAAACTTAAAGCCGCCGCTGCCCTTCCTTTGTTGGGGGGGGGGGGGGGCTCCGCAGGCGGCCGTGGCGAGTCGAGGACAATATTGCCAGAGAGGCAGACTCAAATCAATCCTCAGTGAGGATAAATCTTTATTATTATTTTTTTCTTTTCTTTGAGGGATGGACTCAGAAAACAATCATTTCTCTCTACCCTGCCTCTCTCTGCTTCCTCATTATTTCCCCACCTGCTTGTCACAGCAAGTGTCCTAATCAAATAAACTTGAAAACTGATTCAGCAGGATTGCTTGTTAACGAGGTGTGAAGTATCCCACATCACTACAAAAACTTTTTTGTCACAATAACAAAACCAACAGGCTGCTTTTCTACACTTCTAGATAATTACAATGCCTATCATCCCATCTGATCTGCAAGAATAAACAGCAGGGCGTGTGGTGTAGTGGGTTCCCCTGATACATGGGTGGTATCATGCCATAATGTGCGTTCAATCCATACAAAGCTCTTCTCCTATGTCTTTGTCCCTTACTGGAGTGTGCAGCATGACTGAAGTGTGTTTCTATTAATTATAAGGGCGGGGAGGTGGGGGGGGGGCGAAACGTCGCTCGACAAACATGTACATGAACTAATCTTAATTTGTTGGATGGAGTTTTTAAAGCAAATGGGTTTGTCTATTTTCACTTCCTGTTTCCTATCATGAACTCACAGAGGATGGAAAAAACAGGAGGACTGATGTTGACCTTTGACCTTGACTACTAGGGGGTGGTCTTAATGCTTCCTCTAAGCCATCCTCACCCATCCCCAGTAGTGAACCACACTGACTCTTCACCTTTACCTCTTCTGTACTTAAAACCTGAGCTGTCGTAGAGGACACTTAATGACCCAATCACCGTTAAAACTTGAAATCTACAGAAAAAATTGACTTGATGAGATATATAAAGTTAAAAAAAAAAAAAAAGAAAAAAAAAAAAACACAGAAATGATCCGAAAGCCTTTTCTACTTTAAGTGGAAACTCATTTCAGGAGCGTTCTGTAAATATATAACGATAATAATAATAATGATAATAAAAAAAAACTTTTCTTTTTCCAGTTTTATTTTTCAGAAACGATAAATTGCTGATGTAATTGCAGTGTATCCTTTTCCAACAGCAGTTGTCCAGATGCAGAGAGGTGCTTTAGATAATCCATTGATTATTAGTTTTATTGGAATTTTGTAAATATTTTTTTGCTTTCTTTATTTAAGAAATTATTGCTTCTTTTGCATCGGAAACTGGAAAGATGAGGTAAGGGAACATTGCAAATAAAGGACTTATTAAGTTGCTGAGTAGAGTTTTGTATAAGTTTGTTGGATGTCCCGGTTATTTTGTAGTTGTGTGAGATGTGGTTTCGGTCGTTTGGGGGGTGTGGGGACATGACTTTACCTAAGAATTAAATACAGTTTCTTTTTAATAAAACCATTTACATCTGAAAGGAAGAAAAGCTGCGAAAACCAGTGACTGCTGAAGTCAACTGACAAGCAAACAAAACAAACAAACAAAAAAAACACATTCATTTTGGTTATTGACTAATAGTTTCAGCTGTTGTAATTTGTTTGTGGTCCCAGATGTAATCATATCCTGGAACACAATCTAACCCCAGGTCATCAAAAAAATCATTTTGTTTTTAAGGCCTTCATCATTTCTGTTGATATTGTGATTTGATGGTGCCTGTTTGCACTTAGTCAGATTACACACACACCTTTAAAACAGCTGATACACCTCAAGGGCCCCTGGAGGTCTGGGGCCCCGCGGGGCTGTACAGCAGTGTGTTGTGCGCATGTGTACTTGCTGTGCTATAATACTTCACGTTACACTGCTGAACAAATCAGGTCAAATTGATAATGGATTCTGCTTTTTTTTTTTTTTTTAGGCACGAGACTGCAGTAAATCTCTACACATGAGCCGTCTGTCCACCCCGCGTGCGACCCGTTCAGTCATGATAAAATAGACTAATGTTAAAATAGATTTCAAGAGGGGGAAAAAAAAGATGACAAGTAAAAGCCGCGGGTTACAGTATCTTGATACTGGCTGCGTGGGGAGGAGGAGGAGTGGGGGTGGGACCGGGGGGGGGTGACACCGCCTTACGTTGATGACGCGCGCCATCGGGAGACATTTGGACACAGCCTATGTGCAATAACCCATACGCCGAGCGAGCAACAAATGGTGCGCGCGCGGTGCCCGGGGATGTGATGCTCGGAGTTTTGGAGAGATGTTTCCGCCGACCGTGTGGCGTTGATGCCGTAGCTACCGCAGACCCCCTGCAGCGCGAGGACAAAACCGCGCGGTATCATCTGTTGATCGGGATCGGGAGACAATTAAAGCGCATTATCATGAGCCGCCGCGGTCCGACTTCCAGGTAAGGGAAAGGGAACACAATGACAGCCGCGCGAGCATCGTTAAAGCTGCGTGAGGGAGCATGTTAAAAGGGGGTGGGGGGGTGGGGGGGGTCTGTCGGTATTTCCGCCGTGTTTATCCGATGCAGGTATGGAGCTATTGGTATGCAGATGGGAGACTTCGGAGGTTGCCAGGAGACCCGCTATTGCTGCTGCATCCGCGCCTGACGTGCGTTACCCCCCCCCCCCCCCCCGTAATTGCAGGACTTACAGCAGGCCTGGACCCATCAATGGCGGGGTGATGTGTTATTCAACCGCTTCTGTTGCTTGAATGCACCATTTCCAGAAAAAAAAAAAAAAAAAAAAAAAACCACACACACACACACACACAGCTCCTCACATCAGCGCTGCAGATCCCTCCATTCATGCCACATATACAGGCTGGAGACTGCAGATACTCTGGCTTAACTCGATCCCACTTGTTGGTCCTATAGGTCATATCACCGCAGGGCTCTGGGGATGTAAGAGGAAGCGTGTATCTAAAATAATAATAAAGAAGGGACTTTAAAGGAAACGTAATTACAGCTGCAAACGATGCTACACACGCGGTTGTTGTTCGGATTGAAGCCAATTAGCAGCAGCTGCAGAAGAGGTCTGACAATCAGCATGGTGAAGTGTGAGTTCTTTTTAAAAGCAACATCACACAATTAACAGCTCCACAGAGGCCAAACCATGTGCAGGTGCGCCTGGGGGGGAAAAAATGTAGGGGAACATTCTCAGAAATCAAGAGTCAAACAGAGCAGAGCTGCAGCTTCCATTTATTGTCATTATTAATTCATCTTTTGATTATTTTTCGCTGATTGGTGAGTTAATTATTGAGTCTTTAAAGAGTAGAGAATAGTGGAAAGAGAGAGCCTCAGAGAGGGGATATTTTGAAATGACACATTTTCTCCAATCAACAGTGCAAAACACCAAAACATGAAATTTACAATTATTAAAAACAAAGAAAAGCAGTTTTTTGTTTTGTTTTTTTTACATTTGAGAAGCTGGAACCAGTGAATGTTTGGCATCCTTGCTCGATAAAAGATTCGAACAACTGTTGGACCTTTAGAGTCGTTGCTGTTATCAAATAATTGAACAGACTAATTGTTTCAGGAGTAAAACAGATAACTGCATCAAGTGCTCAGCACCAGGGGATGTGACTTATATTCTGTATTTTCTGTGTGCTGGTTCCCACTCTGGGGGTCTTGACCTTTCCAGTGGGTCAATGATAAATCTGAGGGGTTTTGAGGTGATTCACGAGGAAGGAAAGATGAGGAAAAAGACACTGTTCTTCTGTGTAAATTCATATTTTTTCCTGTTTTTTCTCAAATTGTACAGCTTGTCTAACTGCTACACAGTATCCAAATGACACATGACAAAATCCCACACACACACACACACACACAAGCTGTGTCGAGGGGTCACAAGTAGACAACACCACACAGGGCACTGAACTAAAAAGATTAAGGTGGCTGACAGATGCTGCTGCCTGGCTCGTGACCGAATGTGATCTACATTTGTAGCAACGTGTGTCTGTTGTTGTGTCCCCTTGTTTCGTCTGCCTGCTCGCAACAAGATTATTTAAAAAGCCAAGCGTCTGTGCTGTCGAAAATCCGCGTGAGTCTCAGGACGGAGCCTCCACATGCTCAACGTGTGTGGTGTGTTTATCATGTGCTGAGCACGAGTGACATCTGCAGAGCTCACAGGTGTGTTCTGCAGCTGAAGCTCTCCTCCTCCTCCTCCACCTTCATATCTCTGCCTCTCAGGTCCCCACACCCCGTTTTGCCCCCTGACACACTTTCGCTGTCGTTTTTTTGAACCTCACCATAAGCCTTTAACGCAC
This sequence comes from Lates japonicus, assembly GCA_033238685.1. NCBI lineage: Eukaryota > Metazoa > Chordata > Actinopteri > Centropomidae > Lates > Lates japonicus. The sequence goes on along the minus strand of BRZM01000010.1, from coordinate 10,963,992 downwards.
AGTCGGTCAGGAGCCTCGTCTTTCTTATAGCTGCTTTGGGAGCAAATCTGCTTAAGGATATCTGTCAAGTCATGCACGTGCTCCGAGTTGCGTTTCCTGCTCATCGAAGGTCTCACCTGCCCTAAAAACAAAACAACAACAAACAAACAAACAAAAAAAAAAAAAAAACATTTCAAGCCTCTCCTCGTGCGCCGCTGGCACAGATTCGGCACAGACCCCACGAGATCTGCTGTGTCTGGGCCGTTGTGTGTGTATTTGTTTTGGAGTTAGGTGGTGCTATCACTTTTTTTTTTTTTTTTTTTAAATCAGGATCAGCGGCCTCAAGGTGAGCAAGCCCCTCGCGCAGGAGCCGCTTACCAAGGGGCTGGTCGCACGCCATATGTTTGAGAGAGAGAGAGAGGCCGTCTCCACCCCTTCAGCCTCAACCATTTTAACTGGTTTCACCGGCTTACCGTGGCTTTAGCATCTGTGCAGTAAATTTAGGGCATGGCTGTTCGGCTGCTCGGTTTTAACCGGCAAACCCAAGCTGTGACTTGTAGTTGCGCCGTGACGCGTCCGTCTCTGCATGTCCACGATGAGGCTGAGGTCCAGGAGTAGAGAGGGAAGAGAGAGACGAAGGGATGAGGATGAGGTAGGGAAAAAAAAAAAAAAAAAAAAAGTCTTTTTGACTGTATACATCTCCACCTGGGGATGAAGCGTGGAGGCTACAGCTGGCTTGAGTTTGAACTTTTTATTTAGATGCCATTAGGATGTTTCTGGGACACAGTGAATATTGGCAAAGTCATTATTTATTGGTTTTGGGAACACTGAAACAACTGGGTGGTGCTGGTCCACACACACACACATACACAAATGTAGACAAAACAGAGCTTTTTAAAAACTTTATGGCACAAGTGGCAAAAGAGGGAATTCAGCTTAAAATCTAATGTTTCTTGCAGGTGAAATTTGAGGAGAGTGAAATGATTCCAAAGTCAGGAAAATCTCCAGCAGACTCACGGAAAAGTGTCGGCATCCATGAGTTTGCAGCTCTCGCCAGATCCTCCTTAAACGGTAACAACCATCCCCCCTTTTTACACTAAATGTCTTTCTGTTTCTGTTTCTATTTCTTGACCATTTCCACCTCTTGTGTCCAGGTATCTCGCAGGCAGTGAGGGACCATGTGACAAAGCCCACCTCCCTGGCTCAGGGCCGGGTCGCCCACCTCATAGAGTGGAAAGGTTGGCCCAAACCTGCGGACCCTCCTCCGGCCGCCCACTCCCACTTCACCTCCTATTGTCACCTGAGCGAAGGAGAGAAGGAGGCGCGGTTCGCTGCAGGTATTTATTTGTATGTGACCTTTAGCTAGGGATTTGTTCCCTATCCAGTGTTTATTCTTCTTATTTTGGCTGTCTGTATGTCACTTGCCTGTCTGTGTGGGCATGTGCGTCCTTACTTACTTAGCCCTGGTTTAGCTCCGGCATCATCTCCTGGCTGACTCCCACCTTCTGTCACGCACCTAACCCCCCCCCCCCCCACACACACACCTAAAACTCCTGTATGTCAGCGGTCCAAGCCCCGCCCTCCGTGCTGTCTCTCGGGTGACGGCTCGTCTTGGCAGCAGATGGTGGCCTATTAGACACTCTCCCAAAACACCTCACTGCCCACCAATGGTCCAGCAGCTCCTGCTGTTTTGCTGTGACTCATCCTCTCTGGCGCCGGTGACATCGGCGTGGTTTGATCAAGAGGGGGGCCGCAGTAGGGAACACAGTGAGTGTACATCATGTCCATTATTAAGTCTGATCAACACTCACTGATCACACACACTTAAGACATTTTTTCTTGCTTTCTTAGATTTTAAAAAAAAGCACGTGACTCAGGCTGAAACAGTCAGTTGACAAAATATTAACAGTTACTGTCTTAAATGTGAGTATTTGCTGCTTTCCCCTATTTTATATCATTGTAAACTGAATATTTTTTGACTATTGCTCAGACAAAATGAGCAACTTGAAGATGTAATCTGCGTTAAACTATTTTCAAGAAAGTTACAGGCAGATAATAAAGACTAAACAGTTCCTTATTAAAATGATATAGGAGCAAAATGTATGATACATACTCTGTAAAAACTGACAGTATGGAAACAAATTAACTCCCCAGAAAAAGAGGTGTAAGTCCAGTTGGCAGTGTTGCTCCAGCCTTGTTTAATATAGATATTGATATATTGGCAAAACCAGCGGAACAGTCGGATTTCCTCGGTCTCAATCTGTTAGAAACATTCATTCAGTGATTTTCATCCCCTTTCACGGGACAAATCTGAGGCATCAAGAGGAGAGAGGATTAGCAGGATTCAAAAGCAGGGAAAACAAATGTTTGCTCTGTGACTTGTCCTCATTTCCTTGCCTTTTTTATTTTTAATTATTGAAAATTAGAAAAAAAAAGAGGTGTCTGGACACATCTGTCCCTCCATTTTCTTTTACAAGTGAAATTCACTCTTTTTGTGGTGTGTTGTTAGTACTTGTAAATATGTTCATCTTAAGGTTCAAGAGAATATCTGTCAACTAAAAGCAAACTGTTGTGTCTTGAAATATAGAAAAGCACATAAATGGAAGCCAAAGTACACTGCCTACTAACTGACCTGTAAAAACTTAGTACTTCAACATATTGACCTGAAATTTGGTTGACTTGTTGACGTGAGAACCAGTAAATGGAAAATTGAAAAAATTAAACAAAAAAAAGATGAAAATAGTCTGTTCAATGTCCTAAATTTTCATGTTATAATGTAATTTATGCCTTTACATTTAATTGTAGTGTCTTCCTCAGTTTAAGCCATTAACAAGTTCTGTGATGTTTACATGAGAAGTTATTAAGCATTAAATAGAGGCACAATATGAAAAATCAGGCAGAAACACATTGGAAATCAGTGCATTCATTTCTTGGACCTGTGTTCCCGTCAGGAGTGGCTGAGCAGTTTGCCATCGCTGAGGCTAAGCTGCGCGCCTGGGCGTCTATGGACGACGACGAGGAGGAAGACTCCAACGATGAAGACTCCCCCAACAACGGACACACTCACGCCTTCTCCAGCCAGAGCTCAGGTATCCACAGATGCCTCCATTTTGTGTCATTTCATCTCATTTCACTCATTCGTCGTCTTCATTTTGTGCGTCATCACTGACAAAACACCTCATCTTCCCCCCCCCCCCCCCCCCAACGACCCATCCATCCATCCCCAGGTGTTCTGACTCTTTGCTCCTCCCTCAGACGCCGCCACGTCCAATCCTATCATGGGAGCGCCACGCCAGCCTGAGGGCGACGGCAGCGAGGCGCCACCCTCCGACATTCCCCTGTGCTCCAACAGCTGCAGCAGCGGCGGCAGCAGCAGCGGCAGCGGCGGTGGCAGCCTGCTCTGTGGTAGGCCCACATCTCACAATGTCCCACATTCATCCCAGACCAATTCACCTACTTTACCCAGCGACTGCATGAGTCCGTTCCTGGAGGAAGAGGAGGCAGAAGAGGAGGAGGAGGAGAGGCTGGGTGGTCATGAGGAGCAGCCGGCTCCTTTGCGGGAGCACGTCTGCGTCCACCACAAGCCCGAGTGGAGGCCCCGGGCCAGGAGCAGCAGGTTCGACTCCTGCTACTCTACCTCTCATTCCGAGTCTCCCGGAGAGGAGGACGAGGAGGACGAGGAGGAGGAGGAAGGCAGCGTGTTTCACGATGTTCGGGTGTGGCATTGCAGCCAGAGGAGCTTCTTCTCCGACCGGGCCTCCTCTGGAGTGGCCTCGTTTGACGAGGAGGAGGAGGAGAGGGATGAAGAAGAGGAGAAGAAGGAGGAGAAAGAGTATTTGATGTGATGTGTCGTCCATCTTTATGTCTCTTTGAGTCCATGTTGATTCTGGATATGACATAATCTGTTCTGCTTTCACTGTAAACCTCTCTTCACCTCCTCCTCCCTCTGATCATCGCTCCTCCACTCGCAGCCTTCTGTCTCTCATCCTCCAGGCCTTTCATGTACTGATCTCGTTCCACCATTCATCGCTGCTGTAAACAGTATACATAGATATGTATATATATATATCTCTATGTATACATTGGAGAGTTCAACCAGAATGTAAAGCTGTTGTTCAAACTGAGTTTTGTACATTTTTTTGTGAAGAGTTGTGTGTTGCTATTGCATTGGTTTTCTATGGATATTTTGCAGTGTTGTTTTATTCTGGGTCATTCTGTGTCACGTGGGTCGGGCTATGTTTGATACTGAATGTCTGAATGTCCTGCATATATAAATATGATTTTTTTTGAAAGAAAAGTCTTTGTCCTCTTTTTTTTTTATTTGCCTGCACAAACAGAAACTAAGACATATGAAGAAGAAACACAATTTCTCAACTCATCTTTTAAAGGTGTTTTTCTTTCAATTTAATCATTCACTCATGTACAAAAACAATTTCATGTTCTCTGAAAAATAACAATGGCTGTTGGATTTCAAATGCATAATTCTCCTATGTACAGAGCATGTACGTAGATCTCATCCGTGTATTTTCATATGTACAAAGCATATACAGGCCAGTGCCATATAAAGGGAGATACTACAGACTTATTGCTTAACTAGATACGCTGCAAATTAGCTTATACACTCTCTACATTTAACTCCTTATACGTTATCTTATATGGCGAGCACTACTTCACATTCTATATGCAAACAAAAAGTTAAGACGTTAATAAATCGTTGCACAAATGTTTACACAGACAAAATATGTGAGCCCGAGTCGGTGTGCCGCGGTGGTAATCACGTAAGATTGGAATATGGCTCAAAATCAGAGCATGAAGCTAAAATACTTACACCCATTTGAAGGTCGTAACAAGGACTCACACACACACTTTGCTCTACAACAAGTTTTTGGACTTGTGGGTTATCGCTGTGCTTCGTACAGTACAGGCTGGATTAAAATGTACTCTGTCATAAAGACATGTGGAAATATCTACGGGCCGCATATAGTATATATGTGTGTATAAGTGTGTGTGTGTTAGTGTGTCTGTGTTTGTTTGTGTGTGTGTGTGTGTGTGTGTGCTCTATACTACAGCCAGTGTCTTCCCGTCACTCGGAGATCAAATGTTGTTCCTATATCATACTAGTAACACAGTAAATTCACATAGCAGAAGATGCAGAGGCAGTTCAAACGACGATGACCCGACAGTCTACGTTGCCCTTATTGAATCAGCCCCTATAAAGCCAAACAAGGCTACATGTGCAGTAGATTATATTCATGGTAATTACAATGTGCTTCACCATTAGTTGGAGCCCTGTACTAAGCCTGGTGGACCTTTTGGAAGCTGCCTTTGTCATCGTGTGAATAGATCCCAGCTGATTGTGGATATTTGGGGCTGATAAAGATACCAACATTTGACAGGAAAATGTAAAAAAAATATAGGTACTGCTAATGAATCTGTGACATGTAACCCTGCAGAGCCTGCAGAGTGTTGTAAACAATGGAGTCTGGACAAACTAATGATGATATTGTTGCCATTAAATCACCTTTTACTGCATTATTACTGTAAATTTATTGCATATCAGCCGACGTATAACCAACACCAGTATATCTTGATATTATTAGCCACCAGATTCTGTGTCAGCAACCCTCTGATGTGTTAGTCCAGGGCAAGTGAATAGGTAGTTGTTTGAATTCATACCATCATGTGCTCATTAGAATAATTTTCCATGTCTTTGTTCTCCTGTGCTTTCTTCTCCATTATTTGCTCCTTTTAATTTCATCTCCCTCTGTTTATTTGCATGTGACTTATTTCTCTCTGTGATAATGTCACTGAAGTCATGTTTACGGGATGTTTGCTTGTCGTGAAGACTCAAATGATGTTGAAGAGTCTGGGCCAGATTGGAGCATGGCAAGGAAGGTGTCAAAAAGTCTCTCACACAAACAAACAAACAAACATACACACACACTCTCACACATTTATAGATAAGGCTGAGGATATTCTCTATTTCTTGTTAACAAATCCCATTAAAAGACCAAACTAGTACTTCCCTGTGTCGCCAAAGTCTGATATAGTTTATTCCTGTGCGCCATAAAGCTCTCTTGTTGTCTAAAAACAAATAAAAACACAACAAAACACATTATTGTGCTGGTTGACATGATCCTCCGTTACAATAAGCGTGGGCACTGTAGTTTATTTTTGAGTCAGATCCCACAGACACAGTCCTCACTAAGAATACACAATCTGCATCTCAAAAAAGTCCCTAACAGATAATTATTTTAGCAAATGTTTCCTATTTGAGTAATGTTTGGAAGAAAAAAAAACACAGTGCCCACATACTTGTTGCCCTGGGTAACGTGTCCCTACATCACGTTTGGACAATATCCCACATATGAGGTTCTGTAAATACTCACCACAAGAGAAAATTTGTACTAATCCACGTCTGAAAATAGTCCCCTACAAACGTACTACTCTCATTTGAGTTTGCTAAAAACCCACAGTGCTCGGCATTTAGGAGATTTCTTGGCTTTTTAAAAAAAACTTTAGTGACAAAATAAAAATTGATTCTTGACTTTGGAAACCGCAGTTCCAAACATGGGCAAGAAGCCGAAAGCTCCAAAACAGCTACTACATAGAGCGTGTGGTGTAATTGTTTCGTTAACTTGTGAACAAATGAACTGTCATAATTAAACGGGTAAATAAACAGCTGATACTAGCAATGTTGCTATGTAGTGATTGCAAAACTTACAAACAGCTCCTTTAACATCGTCAAATTACCCACAATGCAATTATACCACCGACAGTTTGGTCAGAGTTTCAGGTGTGTTATGCTAGTAGCAGCTAATGTAGCCTTGAGCTGCTAGCCTCAAACATAAATGAGTACTGAGCTACAGAGATCTGGTAAACTCACTTTCTAACTCCACATCCTCAGACTGTTTTCATTTTCAAACTTGTCATCTTCAGACCCAGCCGATGCCGACCGAAGTGACATGATGTGTAAAAATAATTTTTCATTAAAGGTTCATGTTGTCGGTAGGAATGAATGAGCTTGAGAGCCACAGACAGGACAGGACTGTCAGAGACAGATAAACCCATTGTTGCTTTTGGTCTTTCCACAAGATTTGTTGACAGTAATAAGGAATAAAGACTAAAACCAGATTCATCCTTTAAACAGGCATCTGCACAGTTTGAAACACAACACTAAACTTTACATCTACCCACACTCACTCTCACTCACTCACTCACTCACACCACAACAACAACGTTAGAAACTCAGGTATCTAGGCTGGACTTGGAGGTGAGTGTGACCTCTACAAATGTAAGAAAGGTCAACATTCATGAGGCGACAGCATTGATCTGATCATTCTGACTGATCCTCAGTGTGGGCAGGGATAACCTCTCCCTCAGGTTCTGATAGGTCCTTGTTCAGAGAGGGACTGCCCTGCTCTTGCTCCGTTTCGTCCGGCTCGGGAGTTTGGCTGGGGGGGTCATAGTCACAGGCCAGCTCTGATTCCTCAGTGTGGGAGGGGCTGCAGTCAAAAGTAAACTCTGATTGGTCCTCAGTGAACGAGGGGCTTTCCTGGAGCACCAGGTCTGACGACTGGTTTGTAATGTCGCCGGGGCTGGTTTCGAACTGCAAATTGGTTTGGTCCGAGAAGTTAACGGGGATCTCTTTGTACTGGAGATCGGGCTGGTCCTCCACGTCTGGAGGGTTGGGCTCCCGGGGTAACGAGAGCCCCCTGTGGCGGATGCACAGCTTGTGTAGTTCAGTTACCTCAGATACGTTTGTGCTGTTTCCACTGTCACGGAAACTGGCCAGTGGAGGGCGCACTTTCACTCCAGTCACCGTCACTGAGCCCTCGATGGCCTTCCGCAACTGGAGAGCCAGTAGCCAGCAGGAAAAAAAGAAAGAGAGGGCAAGGTTTAATGATGGTTTACAGAAAACATTCTCCATCAGATCTCAACAACTGAAGGAAACACACATATGCACACCTCTTTGAGAGAGACCACTCCGACCAGACGTCCCATGCTGGTCACATAGGCGTGATCCAGGCCCAGCAGAGAGAAGATAGTGTGAGTCTGTGGAGGAGGAGAGATGGGTCGTGGCCTGGATACAGACTCAGAGGGGAGGGGGGTTCATTTGCATTTTGGATCAGGGTTTTGTAAGCTGTAATGCTGGGATCAGACTGCATGATTTATTTTTTATTTTTTTGGCATTTCTGCTTTATTTTCATAGAGAGAGAGTGAGAGAGGACGACATTCAGCAAAGGGCCCGGACATGATTTGAGCCGGGGCCCCTGCAGTGAGGACTTGGCCTTGATATGTGGCACCCAGACTGCATGATTTTTTTAAATTTATTTTGGTCACTGTGTCAGACCAGACCTAAGTCTTGAATTTATGCTCTCGTAAGACATGGCAGACACACACTTTGGACACCAACCAAGTGGCACTGAAATTCACTCCGGTCACAGTCATGGTGCAGGTGGGCTCTGTCTTTTTCCCTCCCAGCTGATACAAAAAAGGGTGAGTATGCAAAGGTTGATGCTGAAAAAAAAGTATGCCTTGTGTCTGTCCATTCAGGGTATTACTGGGCTGATATAGTTTAGTCTGATCCCAGCATTAGTCAAAGCACTGAAACCACAGTGAAGAAATACACCAGAACTATGTCATGTGACAGACGCATTCATTTGATGTTCGTGGTTAAACTCACAATGTAGCTACCTTTTAAATGCATTTAGTTTGTGTAATTTGACATAAATCCCTGTAGGACTCAGTGAGTTAAGAGCTAAAAAACATAATCAGAAATGAAAAGAAACGATGCTTGGCTCATTTTCTGAGCGTTTACTGTCGAAGATTCATATATCACGATGAGGAAAATTACCTGCTGTGGTGAAAAGGTCAGTTTCATTTCAGTGTGTTTCGGGGCTTTTTGTTGACATTTTACCTTATGCAGAGATGTTTGCTCCACCAGCTGGAAGGGAGCGGGATCAATCTTGCAGTTCTTGAAATCTACCGGCTCATCGAGCTGCTGCTCCTCCCACTCCGCTATCTGAGAAGAGAGGGGATGACGTGACACTGAAAACCTCTAAACTGTGAATTGGAAAACACAATTCTGTTTGTATCATTTGTGTAGGTCTGACCTCTGATGGAGTCATGCAATCTTCCACTTCAGTGGAGTCCTAAAAATGAGCAAAAAATAAATAAAAAATGAGTAAGACATGCACTGTCCCGACAAGTGAGGCTATACACCAGAACCAACACAATACACATGGGAGCAATCAGACGGGATGATCTGTTTGTTTGTGTTTACAGTATGTAAAATACACAACTGTAAACCAATGAAACATTTATATCTTATATCTACTAGAGTTTCTAGGGTAAAGGTGAGGGAGAAGGCACCCAGTACCCAGAAAGTCAAACTGACAGCACCAATATCTTTAAGAATCAACCACCTTCAAATTAAAACACAGAACAAATTCTCCACAACACACAACCGTACACAGGACGAGCATTAACAGCAGCTGAGAGTGAAAGCTGATGAAACACTTGGTTTAACACTAACAATAAAATCTTTACCACTTAAAGAAACACCCCACCCCTCTCTCTCTCTCTCTCACACACTTTCTCCCGCTCTCTCTGCAAAGCCACTCTAATGCTTCGGTTGGTGCACCACAAATATTTTGGTCCAGCACTCACTACGTGCGTGTCGCAAGGCAACGGTTACTAAGCAACAGTCTCTAGGCGGCAGACAATCTTACCGCCATGGAGATCCTCACACGTTTGGGCTTGGGCTTTCTTTTTTCAGGAGGAGCCGGCCCAGCCGGGCTCTTCCAGCCGGGGAGAGAAGGCATCAACAACAGCACAACATTAACACAGCATCAGTGAAACTGGACAGTTGTAACCCCCTTTTTTAACATGGTGTCACGGCAACATTGGATCCCGGTCTGACTTCTGCCGGGAGAAGTCTCCGTGATGCGAGCACAATGTTGCTGAAAGGGTATAATTACTACACCACAGATGAAGGTGAGGGCACAAAGTCTGTACAAGAAACCCAATGTTAATACAACATTGGCTGATAGATACACTGCCAGAATAAAAGGTTTTAAACACCATCTATTTCAGCATCTTTGTTAAGTAGTTTGTGTTCCCTGAAACATAAGTATCCTCACGGTGTCTGACAACTTGTTTCAGCTGCCACTTCTCATGAGCAGGGAGATAAATGTGAAGTGAAAGTCAAGTTGAAGAGACAACAGACACTTGACCTGTTAAACGCAGGTGGAACGAATAACATTATTAATTTCTCCACTGCATGACAATCAGTGGTGGAACTGAGCCCTTGTTATTAGCTCCACCTGTGTTTTTCCTGCTGCGATAGCTCGAAATGTGGGATGTCTGTGACTTTGATTCGTTTGGAAACAATAAAATAAGAAGAGTGCCCTCGTGCCAGCAACACTACTAAAGTTAGCTAGACGTATTTTTAGAGAGTGAAGCAGATGAAAAACAGATGACACTCATTGAGCAAACACATTAGTCCAAAATATAGTGAAGCTCATCTTGAGTTCACTGGCAATAAGCTTTTTAAAGCAAGGACATTTAGATATGTCGCATTAGGAAAATCACAGGTGTAAATAATCAAAGTAATGACAGCTGAATTCCATTTAGCTGCTTCAGTTTCAGGGTCCTGGTGTTGCTCATGCTGCTCATACTGTAATGACTTACTGGGACACTTGAATAGAACAGAGTCACTGTTGATGTTATTAGCAACACCTGCGCTTTTCCTACTATTACTAGTTAAAATGTCTGTGGAAAGAAATTGTTCCGCAGGAGAAACTTGTTTCATTTGTGTTGACAAATCCTGGCACTTTTCATTGGCACAACAAAAAAGCTACGACAAACATGCTGTTTATATTTGCTTGGAATAACGTCTTCAAATTACTTATTTTGTCAGCTAAAAATTTAATTTCCAGTTTAAATTAACTTCATTATTTCACTTATTGTCAAATTAATGGCGACTAACTGATAAATCAACTAATCATTTCAGCTCTGCTTAAATAGTTTCAGCTTCTAAAGACACCTGCCGTGCTATGTGATGTTTCGTGGCTGCTTGAAATATTCCACGTCTTGTGCGTCACTTTATCCACATTTCCCTAAAAAACCAGCCTAACATATTTAGTATCTTTGGAAACTTTGATCTCCATTAGAAGCTTAACGAACTTCTATGACGAGTTTACAACGACTGACCCACCAATGCATCAGAGCTAACCAAAAATGCTAAAATGTAGGATGTTCAAAAACATTTGACTGGCAGTGAATGTGTTGTGTAAGGGGGGGGCGGGGAGGGGGGGGATGATTCACAAAAGATTTAACACTAAAAAGCTATGACCACAGATCCCACAGGAAAACCCTGCTGCCTTGTGGGTGGATCCTGCCTTTCAGCAGCAGTAGCAGGGGGAGGAGGAGGAGGAGGTGGACGGCATATGCGTGGACTCAGAGAGAGCACACACACCCTCGCGTACGATACGTGTCACACTCTTACAGCACACTTGCACCCATGCATTTTTTAATATCCCTCTCTTTTTCTCGCGCTCGGGCTCACCTCCAGCAGCTCCTTGTCTTGGTCGGCACAGGAGAGGGTCTGAGAGCCTCGGAGAGGAAAACAACAGTCATTTTTTTTTATTGAATTTGGATTTTGACCTTTATTTTAAATCAGTTTGTTCTCTGTGTCGCGCATGAGTGTCCCTCTGTGTGTGTCCTGCTGTGTGTGAAGTACATACTGTTTGGTGTCTCTGTGTCGCTGATGGCAGACACAGTTTTCAAGGCAGATTTCAGAGGAAGCTGAACATTGGAAACCACTGGGCTGAAGGAGGAAGACTCCTCTGTGGAGATCTACATGGAAAATATATTAACAGAAGAAGCCAGACACAAGCGCACGTGCACAGACACACACACACACAGATAACACAGAAAAGACAAATACAAGCACATGCACGTAAACAAACAGCACAGGTAAGGGCACAGACGACAGAGACAAAGAAGACATGTGTTAATGTAAAAATAGAAGTAAAGGACATTTACACAGTCTGTAAACACTTACCACAACAGCTGTCCAAAAACTCCATCTGTGCCTTTACCTACTGCTACATGCGTCACACATGCTGTGTCTGATCCACTCTTAAGTCTATCGCTACCACCCAACCCAAGCCAGACTTCGCCCCAGCCCAGCCCTGGCGCCCCCCGGACGCCTCACACCTGTTGGGTGCTCACCAAGAAGCGGACCCCTTGGCGAGCGCTGGTCGAGGCGTTGATGTGGGTGTGGGCGCAGGGCGAGCTGGGGGTGCTGTCGGTGGTCAGGCTGGGCAGGTGGTCGTGAGTGCCGTTGTCCTGGGCCAGCTGGCGGAGGTACTCGAGCCTCCGTTGGCGGCCCAGTTGAAGAGAGAGCAAAGACTGGAGCTGCAGTCGCTCGATGGAGCCCAGCAGGATCATGGAGTCTGAAGGAGAAAGATGAAAAGAAAAGATGTTAGTGATAAAAAGGCAATGGAGAAAAATCACACGCGAAAATTGAGAAACAAGAAATAAAATAATCAAGGTGGTGGTCAGGAGATGTTGATAAAAGTGCAAAAATGTACATAATTTAATTAGAAGAATAGACTTGCACACAAAGGTGGTACATAGGGTACTGTCTGAGATTTCTCTTTTATAGTAGTATTGATATACTTTATTGATTGCTAAGTTTGAAATCTAAAAGTTATAAAAGAATTTTCCCATTAAACATTAGAAGACAAACTTCTCAGTTGCACAAAAACTGTGAAAATGTTTTTTTTTTTCCAGTAACGGCAAAATCTCTCCAGACATTCAGAGCCAGCTTTCAGTACATGACGGCGGCTTTAAATACTGTACTTGGTGCTACAGACATATTTCGGTCAGCCCTCCTTGCATATACTATAACCTATTTCTTTATTGACCTGGTTTGTGCATGGTTGAAACGGGAAAGGACCTCTCTTATCACTGTTGTCACAAAGTTGGAGGAACACTGTTGTTTAAAGGTGCTATATGTAAGTTGTTGCTATTGCTACATAGCCAACATTAGCACCAACGGGTGTTTACTGAGCTTCAGCCATCCTTGCATTTACAAAACAAGAGGTTAAAATACGCCCTCTGAGCAGCACGACTTCTTCATCCTGTCATGTTGGACGGAGGGCAGACTGGACGCTAAAGTGACCCACTATCACAAAGTGGTAATAGGAGATGGGACAGGGCTAGCTGGTTAGCATGCTAACTTCAGTGGAAGAATAGAAGTAATAAAAAAAGAAGCAAAACAAGAGTTAACATTGCCGTTGCTCTCCACTGCTGGAGAGTTGTTTGATGCTGAACTCACAACATTTCTTCTAGACTATTAGGTAAACAGCTGTTAATGCTAACACTGGAAGAATAGACTTGCACACAAAGGTGGTACAATGGCAAAAATGTACCAAGAACAAACCATGAAAAACAACTCTGTACAGCACATATTGTGTGTGCACTCACCTCTGGATTCAACTAGGGCCAGTGTTTTGAGCTGACCAGTCAGCAGCATCTCCTGCAGGTCCCGATAGGAAGAGTTAAGAGTGATGTAGCGCACATCCCTGACCATGATGTCCTCCACACGGATATTATACTTCCTGAGAGGAGAAGAGAAGATAGAGGTTAGGTGATGAGAAGGGGGAGCAGGAAGAAGTGAAAACAAGAAGAGGGAAGGAAATGAAAGGCAAGGTGGGTAGAGAGAAGACGAAGAAGTAGTGGAACAAAGAACAAATGAGAGGGTGCAGAAAAGAACAAATAAACAAGCGACAACTCTGTCCTGAGAACTCAAACAAACAGATTGGACTCGCTGACTCACTCGTGATGTCCCATGCCCAGTTCAGGCAGGTAAGGAAGCTTCTTGATGCGGATGATTGAGTCGTACAGAGAGGGTTGGAGCGCCTGGGCCACAGCGTTGGCCAGGATGACGGCGATCATCACAGGCAGGATGTGGGAGATCTGACCGGTCAGCTCAAACACAATGACCGCTGTGGATACAGTGTGGGTGACTGCTCCAGACAGCGCTGCAGCACCTGTGTAGGAGGGAGGAGAATTTAAGAGAAATCTTTCTTTTTATGTCTGGACTCATCACAGCCCTTCACATACACTTAATAGAGGAGGATTTAGTGTGTGATCATAGACAGGAATTAAAAAAATGAGATTGTGCAACGTTAAATGAACGTGAAAAATAACTGTGTGCTATTAATCAGAGAAGAGTTTACTGCAAGACTGCAAATCCGAACAGGATTTTCTGCAGGATGTCGTTCTAATTCATAACATTTAACACCGTCCTGTCGCACTAACCAGTGAGTCATGACTGTGGCAAACTTGTATTGAACGATTTTCTACTTTATTTCGGCCTAAAACGTAATGTTCAACTTAAGTGGAATCAATTTTCATCAGTCACATTCTATAAGGTGATACGAAGTGATAAAAATGGCCGCAGCTTTGCAGCCGCAGCTATTTCAATCAAGGGGGAGAAAGGAAGAGTTAAAAGTGGTTGGAAAAGTTAGTTTTCATAGTTATCAAGACAAATTAGGTACAAAAAGTTGAATTAAACCGTTTTAGAGCAACTCACCAACTACAGCATAACCACCAGGAACTATGGGATACACGCTGCCGTCAGCATGTATGCCATCAGGAAACATGGCAGCCATGATCTCGCCGACGAGTCGGCCAAATGCTGCACCTGTCCATCACACACAGATACAGCGAAAAGTTATTTTAAGGAGTTCTTACAGCTGCAGCAGAAGCCGGTAGAAAAGTAGATTTTATTCACCGATGAGGAAAACTGGCATGAAGGCCCCACATGGAACAGGCATGGTGGTGGCCACAGCAGACATCCAGAACTGAAACAAGGAGAGACGAGGTTCATTCCGAGAGATCGTGAACATCAAATCATCGTCACTGTCAAATGCTACGCATCCACAAGGCCTACCTTCATGATGATGAAGAGGATGAGTGTGATGAAGACGTTGACTTGGGGATGTTTCCAGGCGTGGTGGTGGCTGATGTAGTCGAACTCCTCGGCCACGCCCTGACGGCACCACGTACGGTTGTCAAACAGCGCCACCAGAGACTCGTGCTGCGTCAGCTGACGAGTCGACACAAGGGCAAAGTTATTTTTAAATGTCTGTTTATTACATCATCATACCTGACTGTATGCCTGCTTAGGAGGCTCTGTTGGCCACGCAAGGTCAGCAGCAAAAACTTTGATGGAAATCTCTGCAGCCAAAAATGCTGCATTCAAGGGCAGTTTGCCGTGTTATGGTGCTGGACAGACTTTCACTTTAGACTAAAGACTGGACACTTTTATACCTCATTCTGCTGTATTGTTTGCATTTAATGTATTTACCCAAGACTCCATGGAAGGTAATGATGATACTAAGTGGAGTATCCTGGTGAGATAAAGTCCCTTTGGGATATTGTTAGGTTTTAAATTTGTGATTTCCAGCAGCAATTGAAAACAAAAAAGGTATAGACTAAAGAGATTATTATTGTTTTGAAGGTATTTGGTTGTAAACTTAAGGATTGGACAAAATTTTTACCTGATTGTGGCATTAGAAGAAAAGTCCACGGATCACTTAAATCATCAGGATTTATCCCCTGGGAATCACGAATGTCTATACAAAGTTTTATGGTAATGCAACCAGTAATTGTTGAGATATTTCAGTCTGTACCAGAGTGGTGGACTAACTGGCAGAGTCAGCTGTGCTATCGTGACTAAAACTCTCCTATCAGGGTGACATCATTTCACCTCCTTACAGTACAGCTCCACTTGTTTTAAATATTTTCTAGAAACAACAAGAATAACTTTTTTAATACCGGCGCAGCAATCTGTTTTATTCTATTTCAGGAAGTTTCCATAAATGAGCATCACTACCTGAAAAGAAGGAAAACTGCACTGAAAAAAAAAAATCCTCTCAACCTACCAGCAGATTTTTTTTCTTGTTAGGAGAGTTTGAAAGGCTCAAAGTGAAACTAAATGGCTTGTTATGCAGGATGACTGTGCAGTGTGGCAGGTGCACAGGCAACTTCAGCTCACAAAACTGTGTGCTCTGCATCTCTGCCTATAAAAGCTCAACCTACATTTAACTTTTTTTGACATTTGTTAAACTTTTCCAGTGGCAGCACAGCACAATATGTCTGCATCCACTCATTCTGAAACACAGGCTTACTGCTTGGGTTATTTTTTGGGATGTTGCATCTGGCAGGTTTTGGATTTAGCAACCCTTAATATTCATCAATTTGAGAAGTGTGTGCAGAAGAACTTAAACATAGAACAGTACTAACACAGTGACAACAACATCAGTTTTCTGTTCTCTCTGCAGAGAAAATCGTCCTAATAGTAATCCATTAGAAAAAATGACAGCATTGGGTGGCTTAAGCAGGAACAAAAAATGACCCACACAACCTGACACCAACTCTCACGTCATTTAAAATGATCATCAATCATTTAGCAACAATAGAGACATGCTATCATACTGTCAGAGGAGTGTGAAAGTATATTCTCACCTGTCCAGCCATGAACTGCCCGAAGCCCGGAGGGAACGTGAGTGTGGAGACCAGCAGGGTGACGAGTGCAGGATACACCAGACGCCTGACAGGAAGAGAGGGACTGCGGGGTCATTAATGGGTGCACTTGTCACACTGTATGTGCATACTTGATTTCTGACTGGTGGGAATGGAAAGTCTATAAATAGCTCCCTGTGATGTGGGTGAAACTGACCCAATTTATACAAGGACTTTACCTAAATATCCCAAAACTACATTAACACTGTGACATAAGACACAGAGCCAATTTTAAACAGAATTTTAGGGGCACATGAGCCAGACTTTGATCTTTCTTGGGTATAATTACATTTTTACATGTTGGAATGTGGCTTTTCTTAATGCATGTTTAATATTAATTGGGATCTTAGAGGAACAGTTCACCATTTTGGGGAAATACACTTATTCGCTTTCTAGATGAGAGTGAGATGAGAGAATTGATAGCACTCTTATATCTGCCCATTATATATGAAGCTGGAGCCGGGAGCCAGCTACCTTAGCTTAGCATAAAGAATGTCAAACAGGGAAAACAGCTAGCCTAGCCTTCACAAATCAGATAAAATATGATAATTAGTGAGCTTTAGAGGTGCTAGTTGGCAGGTTTTCTTAACCTTGGGACAGAGCCTGGGTAATTCCTTCACACTGTTTCCATTGTCTGTGCTAAGCTAAGCTAACTGTTTTCTGTAGCCTCATACCTTCTGTACCAGACATGAGGGTGGCATCAATCTTCTTATCTAACTCTAAGTAAGAAAGCCAACAAGTGCATTTCCTAAATGTCAAAATGTTCCTTCAAGGTGGACAAAGGTAATAGAGGGTCTGTAAAGGTTCTATGTAACATGAGGGATCAGATACTCACTTCCTCAGCAAGAACTTGTTGATAGTTTTCTGTTTCCTCATGCACTCTACAATCAGTCGGTTCAGGTAGACAAACAGAGCACCACCAAAACCACAGGCAATCCTACAAACAGACAAAAAACACACCTGATTGGTCTTTTGAAGGTGAAACAAAAGAGCATCCTGGGATTAAACAAAACCTGAAACTGAGTCACTCCACGTCCGAAATACAGCTTCATCTTTGCTCCACCTGGTGGAATCAGTCACTTTTCTCAGGCTCTCTGACATGAAGCCAACCGATGTGAATGTATTGTTTTTTCTATTAAAGCATTCTGGCATCAAACAAATCAGACTCGGCACGTGACAATCTGGATACAGGCTCTACTTGTAATCAGCAGGGTAAAAAGTTAATTTCATGCCCTGCTCATCGAATAAAATTCAACCTTCAGACTCTCAACTCAGGAATGTGAACACGGAGAGAGAGAGAGAGAGACAGACTGAATGAGAGCTCAGATCTCCTCATTAATTCCGGCGTCAGACTGCTCTGGGATCAGTTTAATGTGGCGTCAGTCCACACTCACCCTAGGACGGCGAATGCCGGCAGCTCCTGAAGGTCAAACGGGAAGTCCAGACGGAAACGGGTCTTAAAGAGAGCAGTGATGGTCTCTGAGGAAAAAAAAAAAGACTGTTGTCACGGTGTGGAAACTGTACAGCAGTATGTTAAAGGAAGAAATGTACATGCATTAAATGGGCATTTAGTATATAATATAAAATAATATAAAATAATATCATATAATATAATATAATATAATATAATATAATATAATATAATATAATATAATATAATATCAGTGATGCTATATTCATTTTATGTAATAATATTGACATGATATTGTCTGATTAAAGTTATTGATGATATAAAGTGAGATTTCTTCACTTGTTTCAGATCAAATTTTGAGATCTTTATTATCACTGTATGAGACAACAGAAAAAAAACACACGATAACACAGGTAGAGTCACAAACACACAGAGATACACAAACACAAAAATGCATCATTAAACAGGTAGGAGAGGGACATGGAGAGCAAGTGATGTTTTTTTTATGTTTTACCTTCAGTGCCTTCATATTCAGGGTGCTGGCAGTGTGGAATCAGGAGGAAGGTAAAACATAAAAAAAACATCACTTGCTCTCCATGTCCCTCTCCTACCTGTTTAATGATGCATTTTTGTGTTTGTGTATCTCTGTGTGTTTGTGACTCTACCTGTGTTATCGTGATGTTTTTTTTATGTTTTACCTTCCTCCTGATTCCACACTGCCAGCACCCTGAATATGAAGGCACTGAAGGTGGCAGCAAAGAAGCCCCTCCAGTAGTTCCTCACAGCAAAAAACGTTGATGTTACCTCAATACTGAACAGCACCCCTGCAACACAGACACACACACTTTTAATCCCACACAAAAGCAGATAAATTTCTTGGGCACACTTTATTCACGTGTCCTGGACAGCATCATTATCACGGCTGCGACTAATGACTGTTTTTTCATTATTGGATATTAGTCTGTTGGTTATTTCCCTGATTAATAATTTTATTTGTAAAATATCAGGAAATTGTATAAAATGGCTTTACATGGATATAAATTCTCACAGCCTAAAACACAAAGATATTTAGTTGATTCTTCTTTATAACAAAGAAAAGCATAAAATAATCACGACCTGTTTATGCTGCTCATTGTTTTGAAAATGCTAAAAAGCTCCGTGACATGTGTATGAATCCTCTGTCTGGTCCAGTTGATCAAACTGAATGAGGCAAAGTGTCAATCATGTGCCAAAAACAAGCTCCACTTGCCTCTTGTCGTGTAGCCATAAGCATCTATTCTACTCTATTCTGCTCCGCACAAACAATACTCACAAGAATCTGACAAAATATTCATAACTCAAGGCTTTTCTTGCTGGCTTTTTTGGTCCTCATCAGCAGATGACGTGAGATGTCACTCAAAGCTCTGGAAAAAAGCTAATAAGAAGACCCTGAGTTAAGATTATTTTGTCAAACTATTATCTCCAAGATCAAGCATTCATTTTCACACTCAAGAGTGGACACACATATTACAATATGTGTGTCCATTCTGGCTCTTCAGTACCTTTAGTGTTTATGTTTCACCCCACAGAACAAAAGTGTTGGACTGAACAAACAACAGACTGATGATTTTGCTACTCTCAGGCCAATGAGTGTGTTTACTCCCAAAAATGTAATACCAATCAACACACAAATTATAAAATATCTTGTATACAAGTAGAGAATTTGACTTTATGGTGGTGCAAGAAGAAAAGCTCATGGAGTCTACAAAAACGGAAAAGGTTCATCCTCAGGGGAGCATGAATGTGCCTAACAAATTTAATGGAATCCTTCAAATCATTTAATACTTCTAGCCTACAAATAGTAGTGTTAGAGAAAAGGAGGAGGAGGTCACTAAAATTCAAGCTGTTACTGTTTAAGATACTGTTTTTGAGGTCAAAAGGGAACTCTCGATTTTAATTTTTAAGCCAACATGAAAGTGAAGTTCTATCAGTGCTTAGAAAAAAAAGAAGGAATTGGGCAACTCCTGCTGAAGAAGACTGTGTGATATAGTTGAAAGCTCCAGGACAGCTATTTTTTTCATTCCACTGCAAATTAGTTTGTTACCTAGACTAGAAGAAAGGTCAGAGTCATCTAAAACAATGAGACCACGATTGGCATCCTCTGCTGCTGGCGGGGTAAATATTCTCCTCATCTAATTAGCTCCCATAATTTTCCACCATAATTAGATACCATTCAATCAGAGGCTGCAGCCACGTTGTCTTACCTCCGATAGGGGCAGCGAAGCAGCAGCCCACACCCACTGCACAGGCAGCCGACAGCATCTCAGTGTTCCTCAACTCGTTCTGTCCAAACAGAGTCAGATATACACACAGATAGACACACACACAGACAGAGCCACACATGCCAGCAAATACACACACACACACACACACACATCCCAACAGGTGTACATGTTCGTGCAAATGCCACAAACACACAATACCCAACAAATGCATCTCTTATGAGATAAAGAAAAAACAAACTGTTCACAAATTCAACAGTTTTACTGTAAAGCTGCTGCTGAATCTTTTCACATTTGATGAGATTACGTATATATGAGTGGTGGGATAAGGAAGGCCATAATTGAAAACACAGGTCTGAGTGTTGAAATCATGGAATGAGATGTTTGTAACGAAGCAAAGGCAACACAGATCGATGCCTCGCTGCGACGGTTCACTGAGCAGAATCAAACACAGCGCAGACAAATGGAAAGGCATCAATCTATCTCAGCTTCTGAAATGGGCAGCATGGATTATTAATGTTGATGGAATTGGCAATAAAGAAACTATCTGACTCATGCATTCATACCTTGCTTCCCTCAAAGGGCTCTTCCTTTAGCAGTAAAAGTGAAACACACACACACACACACACACACAAAAAGACAGAAATATGTGTGAGTGCCATCTGTGCAAGTGGAGAGGTTACCTTTTTTTATCCTCCTCCTGGAAGACATCCAACTCATTATCCAAACCACACAAAATCAAACAAGCGGCGAATGAGCTTCAGCAAACACAGTCTTGATTCCACGGTGGACTGAAATGACATGTTCCCAGACTGATTATGTTTAATGGCCGCAGTCGACCCCCTGGACTATTTGAGTCCCTCTAACTGCGCTGACATGTGTTTTCCTTCCTCCACATCACTGAGGTCTATCTTCCTCTGTTAGTGATGGGGATGCTGGTGCTGTTGTTACATAGAGGAGAGCTCTCCCAGCACAGCGACATTGTCCAGTGCAGAAACAGACAGGAGCCAAAGGTGAGGTCTCACATGAGTGGAGGTGAGAGTGTGTGTCCTGGCAGAAAGTCAAAAAAAAACAACAATCAAACAAAAAAATAAAACGTCAAAGACTTTTCATAGTGCAGCTGTGTTTGGGTGTTATTCTGTAGTTTTCTTTCTTACATAATTACAAGGTCAAAAATTCGTAAAGATAAAGATGAAAAAAATCTGTTTTGACTTTTGATACCATATGAAACATTACAGTACATTTCATATATTTTGTATTCACTATTATATTTAACTAGAACTGCATCTACAATATGTATATTTCATCTGTTACTTCTATAACAATTATACCTCAATACGACCTGCAGAGTTGCACTACTTGATTCTTACTTCTGCAAAGCACAGCTTCATATACAATGCTCAAATTATGTTATGTGTGGTTATGTGTATGTGTAGTACAGGAATGGATAGATAGATACATAAGAACTTTATTGATCCTTTAGGGAGGTTCCCCTCAGGAAATTCAGGATTTTTAGATTGATTTTTTTATTTTATTTTATTGTATGTAGCTTCTGAATGCTGTTGAATTATTTGTCTTATACTGTTGTATTTATTAGTTTAAAATAGTTAAAGGGTAAAGGAAAAATCTCTTGAATTCCTGAGCACATTTTATTTATATTTATTTAGTGTTTTTTCCTCTCTCTCACAGATAACTGGTCAATCATAGACCACAGAAATGTTTTCAGTGGTAAACATGTCAGATTTGGAATAAGCCCCTCAAGGTAAATTAAAACAAATGCCTTTTTAGAAAGCATCATTTGGCACATTTAGTAGTGGGCCATAAAGAGCAGAGATGGTCTGATGGTCAAATAAACTGGTAGTGATGAAGAGGTCCCCGGGTTGATCCCCAGATTATGGGTGGCTAATGAGACGGTCCTTCACCCTCAACTGCTCCAGTGGAGCAGGTCATTGGCCAACAAATCAGACTGTGGTTGTACTAGGCAGTTTCCAGGGGTGAACGTGTGTGTAGCAAACTGCTTGAGTGTGAACAGGACGTTCCTGGAAAAGAGAGTATTGGTCTCTGTGAAATTTCCCTTGATTATAAACAGATAAAAAAAGAAACACAGGCATCACAGCTTTGAGTGAGAAGCGACTAGAGAAACTTTTACAGGTGCAGTGTAACGCCCAGCTGCAGAGCAAGTTGTAATCATGAATCATTCATTCAATTAATGATGATTTATGCAAATCATGAATTAATCACCTTATAAGTCAAATCTTTAGGCACACATAAATCAGGCAGATAATAGGGAACAACACCTCAATACAGAGCTGTAGCAAGGATTTTAGAACAACTGCAACTAGATTTTTCTGAATGAAATTTGACATTTTATTTATTAATTTCATTGTTTAACTTTCTATGAATTTAAAAGATTCTTATCCATCGCACAGTACAATCAGGGAACAGTCTGATCGGTCCCAAATTCATTCTACAGCGAGAAAAGGAATCCAAACATACAGAGTCACAAAGAACAATCTGCAGAGATGCGAAGAAAGAGGAGTCCTGCTGACGTGGTCTAGCCCTCACAGAGTCCTGATCTCAACATCAGTTAAAAGCATCCTCAGTTTACTTGTAGTGCCTCTCTATCCTCAGAGATATTACATGACAGCACCGTCTTCTAAAGTAGGTTCATCACAAAATCAAGTCTGGAATACACTGACCCAGAGATGTCCACTATTTAAGTAAGTTTAAGTGGGTTTCTTCTTTAATGCACAGACGTAAAATTGATTATCATTATATTATCAGAAACAAAGCAAATGTCGACTCGCTGCAGTCTGTAACCTGGTGTTGTTATTTCACCATGATTTAGCTGGGTGACATTTCAACAGACCAACCTGATTAACATTTAGAGTACAGAGAGCACAACACGTCTCTCACCACAACCTGCCATACAGATGGATAATTAATGATTAATGAATGATATGTTAATTAAGAAACATTATTGATTTCACGTCTGAGAGATGACATGTAGATGAAATGGCGAATGTTCCAGTCAGACGCAGAATCAGTGAATGTCCTCAAAGCTCATTAACACGTTTGAATTTGTGCATCTGCATGCCTGAAAATCTGCAGAATAATTTTAATGCGGTTACCATTCTCACCATGTAAATCCCACCGAAAAGAGCGGCCATGAATTTGCTCAGGAGGGCGGCGCACAGGCTGGCAACGTGAACGAAGGGGCCCTAACAGGGAGGATGGGAGAGAGATGAGGGTGTTAGCGGACGGGATATGACTGAGACATTTTTTAGCTGAGTATAGAGCATTCTGTACTGAAGTTTAGGGGCATTATTCAAAACATTTGCAAGATTAAACCCCCGCTGAGATTCAGCTCAAACAACTTTATCACTCCCCCCGAAATGGGAAGCGCAAGTGATCTTGGCAGTAAATCGCTTTTTTTATTTTCGCAGCCATGGCTTTACTGATAGTAGGAGGTTATTATATCCTGTTGACAGGAAACCTCAAAACCCATCGAGCTATCTGTCTTGTGTAATTGCAGCAGCCAAGAAGCCTGTGATGAGGAATAGGAAAAAATAAAACCTCTCGCCCCTCTTCCCAGAGTATCCCGCTGCCAGCGCGCAGGTCAGGCCGATGACTTTGGCCACAAACGTCTTAAAAGTCAGGAACTCCTTCAGGACCACCCCCCTCAGTATCGTCTTCATCTCAGGAATACCTGAACCTCCCAAATGAAAACAAAGAGAGGCCAGGGAGGATGGAGTTTTGGAGAGAAAGATGAGGACAGAGAGCAATATAGAGAGAAAATATGAGAATAGATGCTAGAGCAGGGGTGGGAGGGTTGGGGGGTTTGGGTTGATCCGGGCTACGGATATTGTGTTTTGAGACAGGACATTTTGTGATACTTAGAAGTCATACCCATTCCCCTTGAGACTACACCCAAGATATTCCCCCACCCCACATTCAGGCCAAATACTGTAGCGTTAATTTCATTTAAAGAGCTCAACTGGAGCCGACAAGAAGAACTTTACCATCTCGCCGGAAGTTGGCGATTTACAGGAGCGCAGCGCAGAGGGAGTGAAGAGTTGGTAAAAGCGTGATCACGCGGTGAAGGGTCTTTTCACTTTGTCTCCCAATTAGTTAAAGCTGGCTGAGCAGGGCGAAGTTTATGGAGATTATACGTCGCCCAATTTGCCATCAGGTAAGGAGATCCTGGCGGCTGCAGTCATGCTGTAGAGAGGAGCACCTCAATTGACGCAATGAGACGGTCCCCACTTTCAACCGCTCCAGTGAGCAGGTCATATTGGCCAACAAATCAGACTGTGGTTGTACCTAGGCAGTTTCAGGTGAACGGTAAAACTGCTTTGAGTGAACAGGACGTTTCCTGGAAAAGAGAGAGGCTATCTTCTGCAAATTTCCCTTGATTATAAACAGATAAAAAAAGTCACAGGCATCACAGCTTTGAGTGAAGCACAGAGAAACCTTTTACAGGTGCAGTGTAACGCCTAGCTGCAGAGCAAGTTGTAATCATGAATCATTCATTCAATTAATGATGATTTATGCAAACTATGAATTAATCACCTATAAGTCAAATCTTAGGTACATAAATCAGGTAGATAGGGAACAACACCCAATACAGAGCTGTAGCAAGGATTTCAGAACAACTGCAACTAGATTTTCTGAATGAAATTTTGACATTTTATTGTGACACTCCCATTGTCAATTTTCTATGAATTTAAAAGATTCTTATCCATCGCACAGTACAATCAGGGAACAGTCTGATCGGTCCCAAATTCATTCTACAGCGAGAAAAGGAATCCAAACATACAGAGTCACAAAGAACAATCTGGGTAGAGATGTAAGAAAGAGGAGTTCCATGACGCGGGTCTAGCCTCACAGAGTCCTGATCTCAAATATCAGTTAAAAGTATCCTAGTTTACTTGTAGTGCCTCTCATCCTCACAGAGATATTACATGACAGCACCGTTCTAAAGTAGGTTCATCATAAATCAAGTCTGGAACACACTGGACCCAGAGATGTCCACTATTTGGCGGTAAGTTTATGGCTTCTTCTTTAATGCACAGACGAAATTGATTATCAATATATTATCAGAAACAAAGCAAATGTCGACCGCTTTTGCAGTCTGTAACCTGCGTTGTTATTTCACCATGATTTAGCTGGACATTTCAACAGACCAACCTTGATTAACATTTAGAGTACAGAGAGCACAACACGCCTCTCACACCACAACCTGCCACAGATGGATAATTAATGATTAATGAATGAGGTTAATTAAGAAACATTATTGATTTCACGTCTGAGAGATGACATGGATGAAATGGCGACGTTCCACAGACGCAGAATCAGTGAACGTCTCAAAAGCTCATTAACACGCTTAATTTGTGCATCTGCATGCCTGAAAATCTGCAATAATTTTAATGCGTTACCATTTCACCATGTAAATCCTAATCAAAAGAGCGGCCATGAATTTGCTCAGGAGGATGCTATTGGTAACAGCAACGTGAACGAGGGGTTCCTAACAGGGAGTGATGGGAGATGAGGTGTTAGCGGACGGATATGACTGAGAGCACATTTTAGCGCTTGAGTATAGAGCATTCTGTACTGAAGTTTAGGGGCAATATTCAAACATTTGTAAGATTAAACCCCGCTGAGATTCAGCTCAAATAACTTTATCACTCCCCCGAAATGGGAAGCGCAAGGATTCGGCAGTAAATCATGAGCCAAGAGCCATGGCTTTACTGATAGTAGGAGGTTATTATATCCTGTTGACAGGAAACCTCAAAACCCGTCGAGCTATCTGTCTTGTGTAATTCGTGCAGCCAAGAAGCCTGTGATGGGAGGGGATGAGGGAAAAAATAAAACCCCTCTACCTCCTTCCCCAGAGGCATCCCGCTGCCCAGGGCGCAGGTCAGGCCGATCACTTTGGCCACAAACGTCTTAAAAGTCAGGTACTCCTTCAGGACCACCCCCCTCAGTATCGTCTTCATCTCAGGAATACCTGAACCTGCCAAATGAAAACAAAGAGAGGCCTGGTGGAGTGATGGAGCGGAGAGAAAAGATGAGGTGACAGAGAGCAATTACAGAGAGAGGTATGAGAGGAATAGATGAAGAGCAAAGGGGGGTGGGAGGGGTTGGGGGGGTTTGGGTTGAAGGCTGATTGATATTCATATAGTTTTCTGTATGCACATCTCATCAGAGGTATATTTTATGGATTTTCCTGCGGGCGTGACCACTGAGGAACATATAGCAGATGTCCTTGGAGGCCTTATGCTGCATTATGGGGCCAATTACATTATTCAAACACAGACATGTGACCATGAATTAGAGATATGAATACATATGTTTGTGCATA
Source organism: Lates japonicus (assembly GCA_033238685.1). Taxonomy (NCBI): domain Eukaryota; kingdom Metazoa; phylum Chordata; class Actinopteri; family Centropomidae; genus Lates; species Lates japonicus. The sequence goes on along the minus strand of BRZM01000010.1, from coordinate 10,937,372 downwards.
AATGTATATGTGTGTGTGTGTGTGTGTATCTTACCCACAGCCTGAGGTGCCAGTATCTGTGTGAATCCCGCAGAGAAAGTGATGAGCACTACAGGGTAGGTGACCCAGGCGATGTACTGCAGGAGCATGTTACTGTCCAGTCCACCATACATCCACTTCTGTGCTGCACACACACACACAAGTAACTTCATCACAGTATAATGCAGTAGAATTCCCACATCTATCAAGATTTATCTCCCCTGATTTTCCTCCTCTTCATTACCTCTTTGTGCTTCTCTCCATCTCTTGCCTTATTCATGCGTTTCCCTTCACCTTTTGCAGCTTGGTGCCCCCCGTGCCTCATTCATCATTTAGCTCTCTTACAGGCAAATTTACCGTTTTATAAACGAGTGGCAGAGGAGGAAGAAGAGCTGCTTGGATCAGATCAGAACATCTACTAGCATCAACGCTAAGCTAGCTACATATGAGAGTGCATCTATTTCTCTCCATTCTGGTCCTCTGACCACCACAAAAGAAACAAAAGGTCACTTGTTCCCCAACTTGCAACTCCTTGGAACAAATCTATGTCTACTTGTGACCCTTTGTCGCTGGTTGCACGTGTTTGCGGGTGGTGAGCAGATCAATCGACAAGTAATTTTGTACCTCTTGGGTTGTTTTATTGACTCTTTGGGGGCCTGGCGAAATAAAATCAACCAGTAATTTACTAAAGAATGAAAAAGTTTGAAAAAAGATTGAGGCAGAGTTATGTTTTATCCATTTTCCTATGTTGCTGTGGTGCTGTGTGATCACTCATTTTACATATCAATATAGCTGTTGATGCAGATGTATGAACATTCAATGCAGGAAAAACAATTTGCCTGGTTAACTGGTCATGTTTGTAAATGACAATCAAATCCGTATTTCCTGCAGAAAAAACAGAAAAATGTGAAAATTAAAATGACTAAACCACAAGCTGTCACAGAGAAGCAGGAGGAGACTAAACAGAGGTTTAACCAGAGAATCTGTGCCACTCTTCACCAGATGTTGGCTGTGATGAACAGTGTTGTTGGCTGCCTGTTTTCAGATTTATCCAGATTTGTGTGGATGTAAAAATGAGCTCTTGATGCACAAGGGTGAATAATCTCTGCAAAAAATGAGGAAAAAATCCTCTGTGTTTACAGTTTAATCAAAATCAGGATGAAACTGTCTTCCTAGTTAAATTTGTTTTTAAAACAATAATTAATTATCAAGTAACCAAGTTTATTGAGTGTTGAAATTGGTGCATGTGGTGCATATTTATCGATCCTTTAAATATTAATGAAAGCCACTTTGCTAGCCACAGTTCAAGATCAATATAACTCGGTGGCAGTCGGCCAGTCAATTTGTATTGATGTTTTACCGTTACTCCACTTCACACGATGCCTGACCAGCTGTTTCTTGTAAAGCTCGGCTTAATTCTTTCACAACTTTGCTGCCTCTGTGAGAAAAAGTCCTACGTTCACTGTCTGTCCATCTATCTCTATGACTCCTTCCTCTCTTGCTCTTCTCTGGCTCTCTGTCTCTTTCCTACCTTCTTGGCAGAAGGCGATGGCGTAGTCCATGACCCAGCTGACCAGAGCCATGAGCAGCCCCAGCAGAATAAGGAAGATCCAGTCCTCCCCGACCCGCGAGATCAGGAACTTCTGGCAGCGAGACGCACACACTGAGGGCACAGAGATGAGAGAAGAGAGGAGCTGAAGCAAAGCAAAAGTAAACTCTCTGAGATGAATCTGTGAGACGTGATGGGACTGCAGAGAGAGACGTGTTGGTGTGAGACTCAAAGAACCAGCAGCGTCAGAGAGGAAGGAGAATATGTAATGACAGAGGAGAAAAGCAAGTATATTTCATTCAAAGTGCTTGCACCTACCGCAATACATTAAATACATTAAACAAAAACATACAATAAGAGAATGTATATAACACATACAATATAGAAATTAAAAGGGATTTTTTAAACTCTAAAAACACAAGGTAGGTTAAGGTGTAAGGGTTGAGCAATATGACAATATATGAGAAATATATTTGACATTTATTTTTTATCATATTGTGATCTCTTAGTTTAATACTACCAGTTAAATTACATCAGCATAGGCAGTGTTACAGATCAATGAGCAGGACTGATTGCGACTGCTGGATTCAAAGTATTTCTGCATCGATGTACAACTGTCAGGTATTTAATTAACCGGATTAGATTAGAAAGAGATGGTAGTTTGTGGCTTTTTTTAATCTATAAATGTTTTTATTGCGACATACAGTATATTACTTTTGTTATATATGTAATTTTACAGAAGTTGTTTTAAACATGTAGTGCAAGATGAGAAATTTCTGTTTATTTAAAGTTCAGGGTCAAATGCAGTGGAGTTTAAGTTAAGTTTAAGTAAAAGGCAAATTTTATATCATTTCAAATTTTGTCCCAGTTCTATGGTGAATAGTGAATAAATGCTTCTTCTACCAGATGATGTGAGGGGCAGCGAGGGTTCTTATCAAACAATTGTGTCATGAGATGTATTTTGAAATGTATAGACAGTAATAAACCTGAGTCTGTTCTATGACACACTGGTGTTATTGGTTCAGCTTCACTCGTCTTTGTGAGAACTCTCAATGAGATGATGTTCCTTGACAGCCCTTTGAGGGATGCCTGAGAAAATACCATTACGTTAGTCGAACAGGGTGGATGTAAAAGTCATAACTGGACACAAATCCTCTAATTATCTGAGGTCAAGCAATTAGAGGGGGGACAATCAATCCTCGTCCTCCTGTGTGAATAAAGAAAAATTGGACAGAGTGGACCGAGAGATGTTGTGTATTTACCAGGTGTGAGTGAGCGGTGAAAGAACAATAGTAAACTAAAGGAGGTTTTATTATGTGGTGGATGTGATGACAGTGAGAGCATCGCTTTATCTTCATCCACCTCAAACAGGAGAATACGGAGACAAAACAAAGCTGGGTCACAGTTATAAATTCTACCATTACATTATAATCTATAACTCTGAGCTAGGTCAGCTAAAAGAAGCATCACTGGACTCATTTCTTCTCTGTCTGCGGACACTGCCAAAGCCTGGAATTCACTTCAATATCCAGAGCATTCATAGATGTGCCCGTCCCCAGAGAAGCTAAAAATGTGCTACTAACACATTTGCCAGATCCATATATTTCATAAAAACTCTACAGTCAAGATACCTCAAGGTTTTTATTTATTTATTTTATTTCAAAAGCGTCCTGCTTGGAACTCATTTAGTGATGTTCATCATGGAGAAAACTGTCAAATATTAGGAGGAACGTACAGAGCACCAGATGTGTGGATGACGGTAAACAGGCTGATGGGAAAGAAAAAAAAACAGAGAGAGAGACAGGAAGACACGGATCAGACAGGCCATGCTGCTGAAAGTATAAAGTTGGTGATATATATTTTCTTAGTGTCAACAAATCCAATGAAAAGACCAAAACCAACAGTGTGTGTATTGTACCAACGCTGTGAGTTTTGCCTCGATAGTCAGAGCCAGATATAGATTCTTCTGTGCCACAGATCACTATGAGCATCACCTCTGTACTCTGTGACATGTAGGACTGCAACTAATATCATCAATTATCTGCCTATTTCATCAGAGGTCAGAGTTCAAGGTCATGCCATCGAATCACCGTCATGTTTTTCGTCTGTACAAAAATCCAAAAATATGACATTAGACATAATACAAGTAAAAACAGTAAATTCTCAGTTTGTGGAACAATCAAACACACACACACACACACATATATATATATATATATATATATATATATATAAATAAACTGAAATTTCTCATCTTGCACTACATGTTTAAAACATCTTCTGTAAAATTCATCTGTGAATACTTTCTGACCTCCCTACATTACTTTGGTTATGTTTTTAATAAGTGCAGCTATAGAACCACTGATGATATTCTGCTGATATTTTTTGTCTGTTACTTGTTTTAACTCTAACAATTGTATTTTTTTTTTCTTCTATAATTTGCCAGTTTTGTCATGATGCTGCTTGTACAATATGTTTAGAATTATAGAGAAAAATATTGTGCTCACAAATATTTCTTGTTGCTGGAATGACACTGCTAACGTGGTAAATAATATATATTTTTTAAAAACAAAGAGACATTGCAGCAGTGTTTCTGGTGCAGGATTCAGGTCATGGGGGGATGCTGAGTCTCCCGAGGGAGGTGGGGCACAACTGTGTGCATGACGGGACAAGCTGCCCGGCAGCCAGGCCACCTGCTGGATGGCGAGTTGCCAGCAGAGAACATGCACATGGAGTACACATGCAAACACGCTTGTGTGCAGACGAACCTGTCACACAGTGGACACAGAGGGACATTTCAGTAAATATCAAGAGATAAATCGACGTGTGTAAATTAGACTGCCCTGTTCTTCACTGGATCTATACATTTTTATTTCACAGTTGAGTGGACATTCCCATGTGAGACGAGCTGAGGTAAGTCCCATTCCCACAGCTTCTCTTTTTTTGTCCCTCTCTTTCTCACACACACACACACACACACACACATTTTGTCTGGCACCTGCCACACTTCCGTGTGCATCTTGGCTTGCATTCACATCCGCAGGCTCAGTGGCATTCACAGATGTCTTCTCCTGATCCCATAATAAAAAAACAGAAGAAGGAAAAAAAAAAAAAAAACACACACCCAGTGCCAGACATTTTCTCTACCTCTGCTAGTCCTGCATTGCATCACCTGATGAAAACAACGTGTGACATGGTGCATGATGCTGATCCGTGGAGTAACTGGTAGACAGAGATGTGAGTAACGTCAGCTATGAAATCATCCCCTCCCCCCCGGCCCCCGACATAAGATTCACTCCACAAGTCAAAATAAACACAGTGAAGCAGTGCGTGTTTTTAGCTCTCCATCACAACTGGCAGCAGAGCCTTTAGCTGCATGTGTAGGCTGCCTTGTTCAAAAGCTGCAGCTTCAGTTACTGATCTGAGCCGAGGCACTCGCACTCGTAGTCCATCACCCACAGAGATGATGTTCCCACACACAGATACATGAGAGGGAAACACTAAAACTCCCACTCCCATCAAAGTCTTCTCTCCTTACACATTACCTAACAAGACAAAAGCAGAACCCGTCCAGCCTTAGCGTCTATCCATCTAAGGACGAGTCTAAAAATACAAACACCTCTCGATCTACGAGCACACACGGCGACGCAGACAGCGAGCACACCAATCACTCCAGTTGGCTCTTGATCTGAGAGTGATTGTTTTAAATGGCTTCCATTACAGCCAGTGAGCGGGGCTGAGCTGATATAGTGTAGCTTTCACCTATGGTGCAATCTATCGAGCTTTAATCAGATCAGCAGTCACAAGGGCAAAGAGGCAGAGACGGAGCCTGGAAAACAGCCACGCCAGCTCACTTGTGCAAACACGAGTGAGAAACAAACACTTTCTCTCCCTTTTCCTTTTCTCACTTTTTCCTGAGATTATCTAATATGTGTTAAAACTTAAATGTGCTGATTTTGGTGTTTAAAGGGTCAGTTCAACCAAATCTGGGGGTGCAACTAAGACTATTTTCATTATCAATCATCACTGTCACCTATTTTCTCAATAAATCAATTCATAATTTAATCTATAAGAGGTGTTCGGTAAGTCTTACACTGTGGGCCCCACAAGACAGATTCAAAAAAAACTGCAACTACATTTCCTGTCATTTGGGAGATGTAAACAGGAAGAATTATATTGCCATGGATTCAATGAGTTATATTGTGGGCTACTACTTTTAGCCTGTTTTATTTATATTTTGGCACCATTAAAAGTATGCAGAATTTTTAATATTTATTAGCAATTCCTGTTTGCAATGCACCCATGGATGTACTGACAACTGGCACTAGATTACTTTGATACTGAAGAAAATTTTAAAATGTTATAATTGTAATGCAAGTTCTGGGGTTACAAAGAGCATCTCATTAGTGTGATTGTTAGGCAGACTAAAGAGCCTAAACCTCAAAGACATTTAATTCAATATGATAGAAGACTAAAAAAGAAAGAAGACTGAGAGAACCAATGAATTTCTGGCATCTTTGCTAAACAATGACAAATCTGTGGTCTGTTTTCAAATAATAGCTGAAGAACAATTTTCTGTTGATCGACTAATCAATTAATACACAACACATTTCAGCTCTAACCAAAATCACAGACATAACCACAAAACCAACACATCTTCCACTCTCCTCTAGTGCATTCTAGCCTGGTAGCCTGGTATTTCCATCAGTAAGTTTCATCCATCATATCAATACAGTGCAGGTGAGGGGGGATTTCATTTGTGGAGCGCACAGCGTTGAAAAATGAAAATGACATTGAAATGTGTCTTTCTAAAAACAGTGTCTGTGTTACCATCACTGTGGATTATCCCCAGACATCACTCTGAATAGTTTTTATAAGAACTATTTCTAGTAGTTCTAATGTTTTAATTTGGGTGAACTGACCCTTTTAGAAACGCTCTGCCGCTCTGTTGACTTGCAAAAATAATCCCTTTAATTTCAGTAACCTGCATAAATGAAGGTTAAATAAAGTATAAATAAAAATAAGAACTGGAGGACCAAAACACATACACACACACTCACACACACACTCATTCACTCACACTCGGAGTCACAGTCTTTCACTCTATCGTTGTTGAGTACATCAGTCTGAAGTGGAGCGCTCTTCTGGTGCCACTCCCTTATCTGCGGTCATCTGGGAAGACTAGACATAAAATAATCTGACAGTTCAGATCAGTGTGCTGCTCACACAAACAAAAATACACTCAGAGCAAAGCAAACATCTCCTCACACACACACACACACACACACACAGACGTGTGGACGGCAGGCCACTGGCAGCCAGCAGAGGGGGCTGTCTTTGTCTTTGACATTGAGACAGCCCTGTTGGCTGGAGGTCATTGCTCAGATCAGTCACATTTAATCCTGTTCACATCCTCTCCCTGCTCCCTTGTGTCAGGTAGCTGCTCTGCTGTACTTTAAGAAGTCAATGTTTTCACACAACTTTCACGCTCGCTGGAGCGCTGCAATCTGCTGCACAAGGCTGCTTCGGGGCTACACACACACACACCACAAGAACCATTTTGTTAATGTGCATTAAACACTGCTTCTGTTCGACCTTCAGGACATGTCTGTGTGTGTCTACGCTACCTGCGCCCTCCTGGGGCTTGTTTAGTGATCATCACTTACACTGGCACTTTGCACAGGGGTCCTTCTCATACTCCAGCAGATCTGCGGCACGACTGCGAACGCTGGTGTTCCTCCGCAGTCCTCCACCATCCCGCACTCCTCCATCCCGTAGGCGGGCTGCTTCCTCCTTGGCATACACACCCAGCTCCTGGGTGTACCGCCCATACATCTGTGTGTAAGTAAGACAAGAAAAAAAAGAGAACTTTTTATACAGGTACTGCGAGTGGGAGGCGGTGAAAGAAATGTCAGTGTGAGGCAGCAGCTTTTTCACTTGATAAAGTGAAGGGGTCATATAAAGATAGTCAGCCTTTGTAAACACATCGAGGTTCAAACTCTGTCAGACTCACTCGACAGAGCAAGGTGTCACAAAATGTACTGACTTCAACTCACAACTTCACATAATTCACAGCTTTTTTCAAGTCTCTTCTAGGAAAAAAAAATCCACTCAGCATTGACTCAACAGTCGTGTAATGACTTTTCCTCAGACAGATGAGCAGACAATAAGCTCCACCTGTCAGCACCCCGCTGATTAACTCTGCAGGGCTGCCACGCAATTGACTCCTAACGATGAGAGGCAGCCTTCTTAGAAAACTACACATAATCAATCATGTATAAAGCCCGAGTCTGAGCCGCAACCCCTGCTGTTGTTGTTGCAGTTTTGGTCAGTGTGTAGTTACTAACACCATAATGGAGCTTTTCAAGTGTCTGTTTGGTGTAGTAGTGGTGGCTGTTGTTGTTTCAGTCAGTGATGTTACTGCTCAGAACTACTGGGCACCACCTCTGCAGAAACCTCAACCTCCTCTTCCTTCTCAGCCGCCTCAGCAACGGTTGAAAGTTCCTCCACCTCCAGTTCCCTTCGATAAATGCCTGGTGGAGGAGAATGAGAAGATCCAGTGTGGGACTCCAGATATCACGGCCGAGCAGTGTGAAAACATAAACTGCTGCTTTGATGGGCGGCAGTGCTACTATGGGAAAGCAGGTATCCATGCTCTCTAGTGTGGTTTCTAGTGCCTCTCACACAAACGCTACGTGGTGAGTAATAAAAATACAAACAACTGCAACAGAGAAATTCATCGCTTTTCTTTTTGCAGTGACTGTGCAGTGTACCAGGGATGGCCAGTTTGTGGTGGTTGTGGCTAAAGATGCCACTCTGCCCCACACAGATGTGGATTCAGTCAGTCTGCTGGAAACAAACGACGCCTCCTGTGCCCCTGTTGGTGTCACCTCTGCCTTTGCAATCTTTCAGTTCCCTGTCACTGCATGTGGTACAACGATCAAGGTGGGTGGTGAAGCCTTTGGATTACTGATGCAATGCTTTTAACCTGACGTTTTAGGGTTGCAACATACAGTTAAATCCTTGTTAAACTTTTGACAATCATTCAATCTATAAATATCATAGTGGTGACTCTGCATTACTGTAGCCAAAGCTGAATCTTTAGCTCTCTTTTGAAAATAAAACTGAGCCAGGACCTGTCTTTCATGCCACACCCTTCTCTTCATCTGTATCTTCAGTGTAACCTGGCAAAATGCCAAAAAGAGAGGGAGGGGGGGGGGTGGATGAGATGGATCAGAGTATTTCCACTTCAGAATGTGGAAAATGCAGGATATTTGGGCTTTTTGCTTGATACATGACCCAAACAACTGGCTGTCAACATTTATATTCAATCTGCTGTCTCCACACTGTCCCCTTCCTACAGGAGGAAGAGGGTTATGTGGTTTATGAGAACCACATGTCTTCCTCGTATGAGGTGGGAATTGGCCCCAGAGGCTCAATCACCAGGGACAGTCACTTTGAGTGAGTTCATATAAAATTGATCAGCCCTTTTTGGCTTTGTGACCAGCTGATGTGTCCTGAGATGTTAAATCCTCTGCTCTCTCCCGACAGGCTGCTGTTCCAGTGCAGATACTCTGGCACAGCTGTGGAGGCTCTCGTCATGGAGGTGAACCCTCTTCCCCCTCCCGTGCCGGTCGCCGCTGCAGGACCCCTCAGAGTGGAGCTCAGGCTGGGCAGTGGACAGTGTCACTCAAAGGGATGTGTGGAGGGTGAGTGGTTAACGGCTCTACAACACCACCAGCCAATACAGAAATTCTGGCACACGTATAATATAAAATTGCGCTCTTCTGATTTCAGAGGACATGGCGTATAGCTCCTTCTACACTGCAGCGGACTACCCCATTGTTAAAGTGCTGAGGGAGCCTGTGTATGTTGAGGTGCAAATCCTGGAGAGGTCTGATCCAAACATCATCTTGAACCTGGAGCACTGCTGGGCCACCTCTACCCCAAATCCTCACAGCCTGCCACAGTGGGACCTTCTGATTGATGGGTATATAAAACATTTTTTTTTCTAATTCTAAAATTGTAGCTTCCAGGATCTTGGTTGTGTTTCTGTGGCTAACATGAGTTCTTCTTGGGTACAGGTGTCCCTACCATGACGACCGTTACTTAACCACAGTGGTGCCTGTGGACGGCTCCTCTGGGCTTCAGTACCCATCACACTACAAGCGTTTCATCTTTAAGATGTTCACGTTTGTGGATCAAGACACCTTCACCCCTCAGCAGGACACGGTACAGTAGATCTCATTAACATGGATCTCAATAAGTGAAGAAAAAAATTGAATTGTGCTCTTGATTTTTATTTTTTTAATATCTTCCATACTCTTCAGGTGTTCATCCACTGTGCTACAGCAGCGTGTTATCCCAGCAGCACGAACTCTTGTCAACAGCCATGCCACCGGCAACGTGAGTAGCCCCTTATGGCAGCAACTAAATGTTGTTTTAATTTTTATCAAATGTTAAAATGCCTATTCTATAGTTGCTTCAGCTATGTCATAACATTCAGTGAGGGTGAAAATACTGACTGGTTACCAGATCAGGAATCTATATCTGCAGGTACCCTCAGTTGATACTGATGGGGGGGGGGGGGGGGATACAGAAGTTCCCAGAGTCCAGGGTGGGGAAAAATTTGAAAGCAAATCCTCACACTGGAAGAGCTGCGACTAGTTTTTTTTTTTTTTTTTTTTTTTTTTTTTTTTAAGCACTGCTGTAAAACCACATCAGGTGACAGATGCAATTTCCTTTCTCCTCTTGCAGGGAGAGCAGTGGCTGCAGCGAGGAAAGTTTCCTCAAACCAGAGGGCTCTAGTCTCAAGCGGAGAGGTGATCCTGACTGAGCAGAGGACAACGTCTGCTTCCGACGCCAAATCAAAGAGATGACAGTCCACTGGCAGCCATGTCTGACTGTGACTTTCTTTTAAAAATAAAAGCTTTTTAAAAGCTTGTGCTCACAACTGGCTCATGTCTGAAATGCTACTTGAAGGTCACCAGCTGAACATTTTATTTTATTTTTTATTTTTTGCTGAGGTAGATGTTTTACTCTGAGGCAGTGTGGTCGAGCCAGTAATGTAACCCCTCTTGCTGATTTGTGCTGAGAAATCACAAGGTTGCATTACAATTGGTTACTTTGCTGTAAGTTTATACTTAACTGAAATATATAATGCAGCGCAATGAGGAAGACTCCTTTCTACATCCTAGTTATCAGCTGGGAATAAGTGGTTGTAGCTGAGAAATGCATTACTAGAAACATGTTGAGCTTAACAAAACCAGTTTCTACAGCACTGGTGGCATGAACATGATTCAAACCTTTTTTTCTTTTTTTTTTTTTTTAAATCCCCCGAACACTGATCTCTTTCTAGCATGCCACATTAGGATGAGCATCACGACTCCTCCAGACTCACAGCTCGTCTCCTTCCTGTTCTCCCTCGTTATTTTTTGATAACAGTCCCTCTAGGTTTCTCTGTATGCTACAACTTGCAACATCTCTCCTCCACTGCTCTGTACCCCCCCCCCTTCATTGAGATGGGCATCACGACTCCTCCAGACTCGCTCTTTCTGCTCGCACGAACAGGGAGGAGCAGAGGGAAAGGCAGAGCAAGCCGTTCTATAGGTTCACTTCTGACTGACGAGGACCGTCCGTGCTGTTGCGGATGCTCATCTCCCTTCCACTTTAACCTCCCAACCTGCTGGGAGGCATTTAAGCAAGACAGCAGCTATACATCACATTCAGCCAGTAGCGCTGCCTCATAAGCCACACAGCATAAAATCCCAGTAGGTGCGAGATGACACACTAACAACAGCTGCTGCGTGGACATACATAAACATGTCAGAGGGAGTGAAATGTAAACAGGTTTTGCCACCGGTTAAAAATGCTGTCAATTACAGCAAACTGACGGATGCAGAGCGGACAGATTGCGTGTCTGTGTGGAATATAAAAAATTAAGCAAATGAGTGAAAACCAATCTCTAGGCCCTCAAATCCAGTCATTTAATTTGACCATATCTTCTGCATCAAACAAAATCCAGATTTCACTCTGATATAAAAATTAAGATTTAACTACGCCGAGTCCTGATAATAAAAACAAGAAGGTTTTGGGTTTGAACCCCAGTTGGCCTGGTGCTTTTCTGTGTGGAGTTGGTGTGCATTGGTTCTCTCTGGGTACAGTCCAAAGACCATGCATATTAGGTTTACTGGTGACTCTAAATTGCCCGTAGGTGTGAATGTGAGTGTGAATGGCTGTTTGTCTGTATGTTGCCCCTGTGATGGACTGGCGATCTGTCTAGGGTGTACCTCTCCCCCAGTGTCAGCTGGGATAGGCTGCAGCCCCCCTGCTACCCGTATGGATAAGCGGTATAGATAATGGATGGATGGACTCTTCTAGTTCACATTTTTCCAGGTCTTATTTTAATACAATGCTAGCATGTCTATGTGTATGTATATATGTCTGTCCCTTAAGCGATCCCTAAAACAATTCCAATATGAGGACTAGATTTTTGTCCCTCAGCTCTTAAAGGGAAATCGCTTTAGGAAGGAGTCTCTTCACAGTCAGTATGAACAGGAGAAACAATCACAGTGCCCGTTAACTATTTCACTGTACATATGGACGTGCTATCGCTTTAAGAAAGACTAGAAAACGTGTGAACCTGTCCTTTAAACTTGCAGTGAAACAGAGGGAAACTTAGTATTCCAGTGTTGTGTTTGGCTTTGTGATGCAAAGACAACACAACCTTCACACCAGGGTGGTCAGCATAATTCCTGAAACTCAGTAAGGCATTCAAATGTGCTACAACATCATTATGTAATTACCACTCATAATGAATTCAGTTTTTTTGAAGATTATTTTTGAGGAATAGACAATGAACATGGGAAGGAGGAAGAGCACAACATGAACTGAACTGGAGACGCTGCAGTATGTGACACTGTATGCCTCTTAACTCTAAGGAGGGAGAAATTATAAATCACTTTGCTGATTCAAATAGTTTTGTTCAATTCAATTCAAAGGTTTGTATCTAAAATGATTCATATCTGTCACCTTCTGAGGACTGTGACCAGTGAAATACTGCACTGATGGTTTCCCTATTTGGCAACTTGTCTACATTTTATCATCACTACACTGGTTAAATCAATTATTACTCTATTCACAGCCATTCCTTCGGAATCTTTATTTGTTGGCAAACAAATTTTCAAGCACCCACACGTACAGTATAGACACATACAAACCCACAACCAGCACCAGACAAACTCCCACTAGGAGTATAAACAGGGCCTGTTAGTGTTTCTTTCTTGGGCCTGTGTGAAAGCAATCGCTGGCCATCTGGAGCACGGCCCCCTGGGAGAGCAGCAGGTGGGACCCTGTGGGTTAAATGAGCTGTTATCTGTAACCAGTTTACCTCCCACACGACCAACTTCTGTATCTACATTAGTCAGTTTACCTCCCACAACGCAACCCTTTAAACCAGTTCAACTCCTGCCTCCCACCGGTTGCTACTGACTTGTTTTTCAGAGGCCACAATGCCCACAGAGAGCAGTGTTCTAGTTCAGCGCAAAATTGAACTGTTTCACAATGGATGAAAGTGTGTTTGTCAACTCACATTCATCTAACTAACTATATTGGACAATAATAAACTGGCCAACATCCTGGAGCCAGAAAAACTCAAATGTGGACAAAAAGAAGAGGAAGCCTGAGCAGAGCAGACTCCTCACATTCACCACCTAGGAGTCAACAACTACCTCTGCTGAAAATACTGAAAAATATGCATTAAGTCTGCCGGTAGTGCCCATGTGCTCCTTCAGTTATTTCAGAAAAAAAGCTTCTTCCTCACATTACATGTACATGTATAGAGATATTATATAAGCTGCTTTTATCTCCATTTTCTCCAAAATGAATACATGAATGAGTTTTCCCTTGTTAAATGTGCACTTGTGAAACTGGAACCTGTTCAGTACAGCACTTCTGTATTGCGGCATGTGGCTCCTATACTACAGCTGACAGTAATTAGTTGGGGTGGGGAATATAAAGAAACATAATGCGAGACAGTTTGTTCATTCTTGGTTTTTGATGTACCATTTATAATGTGGCTGTTACTGTACCTGTTTAAACCTAGTTGTGATCCTGCAGTTACAGAGCAACATTATCATTCATCTGGAGTTGTGTTTCCGGCCACCCGATCGATGTAATTCCAATATTCACTTCCCTCAGATACGTAGCTCTGTTTTTGGTCTCTACTCACTGGGTAGTATGCAGTGGGTTTTTGGAGCGTTTTCTCTGAAAACAGCTGCAGCTGAGAGAGCGACGCCACGAGAGCACAGAGAGTGAACAAAATAGTAAAGATGTGGCAGCTAAACCATGAGCTGAAAGTTGTGATATAAAGCGAAGGGAAGCTTCAGATTCAGGTGATAATTCTCTGCAGGCCAACGACTACGAGCAACCCCAGTGACATCGTCAGGTTGGTTTCACATTGTCATTTGTGTTGGGTGAATGTTGCCAAATAAATCAGTAGGACTGCTATATGAAAATGTTGGATTTTTGTTGGATTTTGTGATGAAACGCCTTAATTTATCTTGAATTGAATTTATTGGATTAGCCAAAACAGCATCTATAAATAGTTTCTCAAAAAAAAAATCGAGAAAATGTACTATTTTATGTCAATACGGTAATATTAAATACTAAAACAGAAGACTTTATTCATACTGCCCAATAAAACTAGACCACTGATGAAAGTTCGTCACAGATACATCAGTATCTGTGTTTACAGCGGCTGATATGTGACAAGAAACTGCAGAACAGAAATGCCGAACCAGATTTCGTCTGTAACATAGTTAAATAATACATAGATTTTTCAACTTTAACTGTATCTTGGTCAGAATTAAAGAGATCTTCATCTACATGTCTTTTAAAAGTACTATCAGCAGATATATTGTTCCCCCATATGTACTCACAAGAGAAGCACTTTCATTCATCAGCTACTGCAACTTACATGTCACTCTACAGCAGAACTCACTGTGCAGGATCACCCGCCGACTTTTTCACAAGAAGAGAACACAACATGTCCACCAGCTCTCTTCTGCGTAAGACCCCCCACTTTACTGCTACATCACTTGCTTTGCCACTTTTCTAAGTCAGGCCATGTGCAAGCCTAGCACAACAGATGAGATTAAAAAGTTCCCTATTATTCAGCAATTCCCAAGGCACTGCAGGATAATTTATTCATTGCGAAGAAACAGCAAGGACAAATATTTTGACACTATAATGAAGAAGTCTTGAACATCTAAAACTTTTATCCTTGCTGCTTTTAACTAATACATATTCATAGGAAGATTTTAACTTTCAAGTATCAGAATCAAGGAGCCATCAGAGAATATAAAGATGGATGGTTTTACACCTTTAAACCACATAATGTTATATGTGATTATTGCATGCCATGCGCGGGAGTGGTGTGTAACGATGAGAATCAGGGACCAACAGGAGACTGAAAAGCATCCAGGGCTAACTGAGCCCTGTAGCCTCCAGGGACTAGACTGAAAATTGAATTGAGAGTGGCGACAATTGACTCATCCTGTTCTACTAAATAATATATGGAAGAGGCGTTTTACAGTTACCATGAACAGAACTCTCCTCGCAGTCAGTGAATAAAACATGAAACCCCAATGCTGTCACCAGCAGACCTGTGCAAACGGAGAGACACGTGAAAATACATCACCACACACTACCTGGTTAGTAGAAAGGCACAAAGTGATGGGAGAGGCCAGTGAGGCCGAGCTGTGTCAGTGAGATCAGCTGTTTTGAGAGAGTGACATCTTATCAGAAAAAGACTTGAGGGGGGTGGCTTGCATGTTCGTTATACTCAGTGACATCATCCCATGGAGATTATCATGTGTCAGTTTTGAAATGAGCATTACCAGGAGTCAGAGTTGGTGAAAGAATGGACACCCTAAAGCTCTGTTTATGGTTTTGCAAACATACACTCAAGATGTCAAGAAATAGGTAATAGTAAATTTCCAAAGGGATAAATAAAGTATATCTAAATAGCATGATTCTGTGGTGGGAGTACTGGCAGTTTGGCAATTGCACCTTAATCACTATAAAATTTTGAGGTACTTATACTCAATTAGCACGCCTCATTTGCATGCTTTGCTTTATACTTTCATATACTTCATTTACCTGGTTCTGATGAACGGTACTGCATTAGAAACAGCTACAGCACTATTAAGGCCAAGATCCCCATTTTCAAACAGTTGAATCAACAATTTTAAACATAAGGGGATTTATCACAAGACTGTTATATCAGACTGTGCTGTTTTAATAGTGTACCTATAAACTGACCAGCGTACGCACTTTGCATCCACAGCCTCATCACCTGTTCAGACATACAAACAACTATTTTATAATCGACCGCTTCTCAAATTACAGCACAATTTGTTGGTTTTCTGGGCCTTGTATTGACTGGAACAAAAACAAGTAATTTGAAGTTCTGACAGGTCGTTTTGATTATTTTATGACAGAAATTTTGAAAATTACTGAATTTTTGTGATTTTTTTCAACCATCAGGAAACAATTCATTTTAATCATTAATTGCAGCCCAGTTGAGAGCTATAACCCACTAGTTAGTAAGATTTGTTATACAAAACATGAACAAGAATTAAAATTACCATGATGAATTTTAATGAATGTTCAATTTATGTATAAAATTAGCTAAAATTAGCTCCACTCATTAATTATATCATAAAATGCTTAAAAACAGGAGAAATATATAATACTTAATGTGTTGATGATAATACATTTATACTGTTACCGAGGTAAACTGAGATTTATATTTAGTTTCTGTTAAAGGATCTCAATACTTCTTCCAATAGTTTATTTCATAGTACCACTTATTCATTATGGTTGTGAACTGATGTTTACTATTAGAAATTATTAGTCTTGAGGGTTTTATCACATTGGAAAGTGTATGAGTATACTGTATTTTTTAAATGGCTGTTTTGGCTATTTTGATAAATGGATACTTTTCGTTCGTGAGCACACCTCCACAGTACAATGAGCATAGTCTATTTTAAGAGTCAAATGAATTTGAGAAAGATTTTTTACCGTCTGCAGCCCCTGCAGCGGTTCGTTCAGTGGTGTGCACTATTTGGAAGCGACAGGACTCCAAATGGACTCAAGCCAGCTCCTGTGCAGAGAACAGACAATGCGACTATGAGGAACTAGACCGAAGAGACAGCACTTTTATGTGTGTGTTTGTGTGTGTGTAAAGGTCTGCAGTGTAACACTGGGCTGAAAGACAGAGGGAGAAAAAGATGCTTATATTGTACAGAGATATTATTCAAATTTATTCTAATATCTGATTTCCCACAAGGAAAGCACAAAGAAAGTTCTCACATGATACAAACCAAATGGCAACGAGGTACAGTAACACTGCTTAATTTCGTGCCCAGAAATCCTTTTAAACGCGTGATGGGAGTAAACTGCAAACAGCATGCTCATGTTTACTAAACCCAACTGGTCTGTGACACTTACACAATAGAATGTGCAAGAGAAGAGGAGGCAATAGATCACACCATGGAACGTAGTTCTCTCTGGACAGAAAGCTCGCTCACTGCTGTTCAGGAGACAATCTGTGTCTGAAATCTGCACAGTACAATAGTATGTGAAGCCTTAGCACTGCATGTACAACTGCAGTTATTGTGCATACTAGTATTCTATTATGTGGAATTAAAATGATTTGGACACAGGTATTTAGTATTTTTTCTTTTAGTTTTCCAGTGGTTGGGAGATTGTCCATAATCAATACAAGAATTTCAACTGGGCAAAGCGGCTGCCAATACGATCTCACTGAGGGAATATGGACCATCCTCTCTTCTGACTGCAACACTCTATGCGTATTTTACATAAAGATGTTGCAGTGGCTTTAAATATTTACCACATGGGAGAGATGAAAGAGTAACTGATCCTTCCGTGAGATGAATTTGGATACTCATGCAGGTTGCCTGTGAACACAGATACATGAAAAGACGGCGTTGCAGCACACTGTATATCATTTCATGGTGCTGCAGTGCCCCTGCGGGTGGCGGTGGGTGGGGTGGGATGGGAGGTCGGGGCGGAGGGGAGGCGGGTGGGCGCTTTTTCCCTCAGTGATCATGACTGATCCCGCGCAGCTAAACTGCTAAATATACCTGACAGGAGCAATTGCCACACAACAGGTATAAGAAGGACACTTCCTATACAGACATGCACACCACTATATCTTATGATAAAACTTGCCCACGCTTCTGAGAAGAGAAAACACATGCATACACACGAAGCCCCTATGACACATCCAGACCTCCCACACCTCTGAAAGCCACTTCTGAAAAGGCCACAGATGGAGGTGCAGCAACACAGAGACACACCGTCTTCCTCTATCTCTTTTCTTTTCAGTCTCTGACCTGCCTCTTCACCCAATTTACCTGCTCCATCCCTCCATCCCCACGAGACACCGCGCTGTCCCAGCATGCACTGCACCTGACTGCAGTTGTAGAAACGCAGTGACCCATGAACCAGACCCTGGGTTGCTTTCCAACTGTCAGCCACCGCTCACAGGATCTCTCCTGTTATCTCCAAGCAGGAGGCAGAGAAAACAACGGCGGCTGCATAAAATAAAGACCTGACTTCATTCACGCTGCTTTGTTGGTGAAAATCTTAATGGTTAAAAATAGCTTGTTTATTCTCTGTCTTACTATTCCCTTTGGAGAAGTGGACTCAGTGAGGTTAGTGAGGACAGTGAAATGCTTTCTAAGAATCTCCAGCAGCTGAAAATACAGCATCATTGCACAATGTGCGAATGGATATCATTTACATATTAAATAATTGTTTTCTTTAGGGATGATTTTCCACAGAGGGAAATGTAATTATGGCCATTTGTAATGCAATTATATCAATTATTCAGTCGATAGCTCATTTACTATGATAAGTTTATGATACCAACCACATTTTATATTAATGGACTCTCATGGTAATGCTGACTGATTGTAAAACTCCAGCACCAACAGCAGCCATAAATTAAAGGGTTATTTTTGTTCTATTGTCTCAGTAAACACTACAGTCTATCAGCGGCTGATTCTATAGAAAGATTACTGCCAGAGATGTATAAATACTGGAGGGAAATGTCTTTTTTTTTAAACACACTGGTTGTGGATGAAGAGATGACATTTCTGTGCCGCTTGTTCCTGGAGAAGTTATCAGACAGATCTTTATTTTTCTCTATCAACTCCATGTCATCTGCTCGGTCCTGCAGTGTAGTCTCTGCTGCAAGAATCCAAGCAAATGAGTGTACTGAAAATCCTCTGAATCTTACTGATGGCAAACAATAAAACACAGAAGATCCTATTGTAAACAATAGGATCCAATTTTAGACTACGGCTGCACCTGCAAGAGTCTTCACTTATCTCATTTTTATACTTTTTTGGGGCTTAATATCTATCTCACGCCAGTCTAGTTTTCCATGAGAGAAACAGATGCTTGCTCACCTGAGGGAAGGTATGATAAATAGTGCTGCCACTTTATATTGGGACACAGGTTGCACACTGTTTGCATGTGCAGAAACACACACACTCTCTCTCTCTCCCTCTCTCTCTCTCTCTCTCATACACACACACACACACACATGTGCATCTATTTTTGGGTAATGGACTGGTATGCAGGGAGTGAATGAAAAAGCCATTGATCTGAGCGCTGTGGTCAGAGAGGAGGGAGGGGACAGACAGCACGTTCCAATCTTCAGAGACTCCCGAGGAGAAGACTGCCATTTTACATTAGTATTGATCTTTTACACTGAGACACACAGCGCGGCATCGATCTTCAGGGCCAAACGAGAGCAGACAAACACCTATGTAACACTTGGGCCGCGTGGCCGCAGACGCTGCCCCAGCGGATGTGTGAAAGCACACATGCCTGCACGGACACAAGGAGGACAGAAGATGAGAGACAACTGCAGTCACGGATGCACAAATCAGGGTGGGAGGACACTTTAATCCACTGTTTGCCTGCCTGCCTGTATATCTGTCTCTCTTTCTGTCCCTTTATCTGAATATAGACATCCGTGTGTGAAGTGCTCCAGGGTATCACTGTCAGTCCTGTCATGACATGAGTGGGGAAAACTGGTGCATGAGGCAATTAATATTCAGAAACCACTCCACTTTTAGACCATAAGTAGAAGGGGGCCGCTCTAGCAAACAGGAAGGGCTGACAGTGGAATAGATGGGGCATGAGGAGGGACAAAGATCACAGGAGAAATAGAGGAGATAAGGAAGACACGGGATAAAGGAAGAAGAAGATAATTTCAAAGCAGAGGGGTTTTAATCTACATTTATGAAGTAATATCTGAAATGACCCATTAAGCCATACATAAAGTGATCAGAGATAGCCCTACATGCATTTTCAAGCTAACAACTAACTGAGACTGGTTTGCGTGAAAATCTAAATTGATAAAGAGTTAATTGAGAGGGTGGCAGGCACTGAGAGGATGCAACACTCTGTGGATCAAGGTGAATGAACGGAGTGCAGGAGGGACACAGGAAACACAGTGCAGCAGCTAGAAGAGAGCGCAGACCTAAAAGACAGTCAGCCACCAGTTCAGGAGCATCTAGCAAAGAAAAAAAAAAAGCTGCATAATAATCTCCTACTGTCCCTCACAGGACACAGTTGAGCAAGCAGCAGCCCTAGCTCCATCCTCCCCGTCCACACAAGTTAACCCTGAACACCCTCCACGCCTGGACACATGACTGAAAACATCATCCAATTCCAACCTAAACTCACCGCCCGAGCATTGAAGTCCGGTTTTCGCCTTGTCCTCGCCATTGCTGCAATATCTCATTAAAGGCGCCCAATCCGACTTCCGGGCGCAGGTTCTGCTAATTAATCTGCGGAGGAGAGAATCGCGCGCCGCCCGCCATCACATGTGCAGCGGCTGCGCTTCACGGCTCTCCCGTACATGTAGAGCGCGTCGCCCGCGTCGCCGCCTGTATGTGCGTGCGTGCGTGCGTGACCAGATGAGAGTGTGGCTGGCTGTCTCTCACAGCAGCGCTGGTGCGGTTTGACTGCAAACACCGCTCTCCACCTCACGTGCTACTGTTCTCTCTCTGGAGTTCCCCGGAATTGATGATGATGATGTTTTGAGCTGTGCTTTTCAGTGGAGGCGCAGGTGCATTGAAAAGAATTTTCAATACCATGATGCAGGTATCTCTTGAACGACTCATCCTTTGCTCCTGATTTGAGTCATCACCGACTGACTGGCGCGGAGGAGGGCCCAGGTGAGGCTGGTGCGTCAGATTTATGGCTCCACTAATAAAGTCATGAAGAAACGTCACAACTCTTCAATAACTGATAAAGAAAACCGTTGTACCTCTGGCAGTGGTCTTATTCTCATGCATGGCATCTTTGCTGCCATTAACGGATCCTTCACACGGGATCTGGACACAGTGTGTGAATGCAATGAATTAAAAAAGTTACGTCTCACCCATTTTCCACATGTTTTTAGATCGTGCCCTCTTTATCTCATCTGCTTATTCACAGCCCTCCATTAATGATAGAGCTTATGTTAACCATGCCCCATAATGGCTCTTTACTTGTTACTGTACTTCATTTAATAGGATAAGGTCAAGTTCAGATGGTTCAGTATTTTGTACCAAATGTTCTTTCAAGGGTACTCCAACAATTTATAATACTTATCATAGTATGAGAAACTGAAGCAGCAGAGGGCTAGATATTCAAAAGTATAAGTCTCTGTTTTGGTCAAGCTCCAAAAAACTGATCCTACACAACATTATGTTACTCAATAGTAAATGAAATAGACCTTCTGTCTGTGTTCACAAATGTCTATGTCTCTAGAATTTTGGAGAGCCTTTCAAAGCATACAGAATGAATGCACAGCCTGTGTGGTACACCGTGACAAATAAAACCGAATTTCATGTGCAAACACACACTTTTAAATTTCAATCTTTCCTGCTGATGCAATCTGAACCAAAATGACAGTGATAATTTTTAACTCTTTGAAGCATGAAGGCAAAAGGCCGGGCCTGAGGGGAAAATATATGATAACTGGAGCACTGTCATGACTGAAGGATACCGTGAAGAGCAGCAACACCATCATGAAGAAATGTATGTTCCCCATTCGACAAATGTCTTTTCTCTGTGTCTTTGTCTCTTTAGGCTTTTTTCATTCTTCCGCAAGAAGACAACGCCAGCATTTTCTGACAGTTCATCCAGAAACTAAAGAGATAAAGAAAGACACAAAACAAATACAAACAGGTGACAACTAAGTAAAAATTTGATGGGATGGTCCTTCTCAGCAATGCCCCCACTTTAACAGGGGTATGAGGTTTCACTGAATGCTATAATGAGGATGAAAAGTATGTGAATCATAAGGCTATGGCCTTTCAAATCACTAAACTTTTGACAGCGCCTCTCCACCATCATCATCAAACACCAAATGAGGAATCTTTTTTTTCTTTTTCTGGGGGGTGGGTGGTCTGTCCATTGAGTTTAGAGACTTGTAGAATCAATGCAAACAAGGAGAGCCACTGATTCCTCTCGGCCGCTTATTAATCAGCAGAACCATTGTTGGCGGCACCACAGCACCGCTTTTGAGCATGAGTAACTTGTCTATCTTTCCCTGTGCCATAAAACTGCCTTTGCGGTGTTTATGCGCGGCGCTGTTTGCATGCCTCGGGAGCTTACATCCAACGCCAAACGCCACACGTGAAGGTTTGTTGCACTCTGAGATCGCTTTCTCTCCTTCCTCAGATGACACACACACATTATCATAACGGGGTGAGCTCATCTCTCCGGCTTTCACCAAAGGCTTTTCATAAAAGTTACTCACAGGCAGGCGAAATTGCGCTGAAAGATGGGTGCCAAGCGAGACTCGCACCTGAAAGATAACCACCAACCCAACTGTTGTTTTGACAGGAGCCAAAACACCCGGCCGTGTTTGCCAATATGCCTTCAGTTGGATGGAAAATTCAGGCTTATAAATGTTGAGGAGTTCAAGACTTAGGCTAAAGAAAACAGTCGATTCATCACAGTGTTATGAAGCTGTACCACCAGACAGCAAGCCAAATAATAATCTGCTTCAAACCAGGAATCATATTAAATAATTTAACTGGTCATGCAGGCCAACGGTATTTGAATATCAAACTAACTGATATTTTACAGGTTAAAAGACTTAGCCTCTGGGAGTTAAACCCATGACTGGCTGACAGATGAAACAGTCCTGCACAAGGTTGCAGCTGATTGGCTGTTGGCAAGGCAACTAGTTCCTGGAAGCCTGACCACCAGCACCAGAATGAACCAGCCTCCTGAGACCACCACGGATTTCACCTAAAAACACACACACTCTTTCTCTCTCTGTCACACACACACACACTTTCAATCTAATGGATCTCATTATCTGGCGCATCTCAGGTTCATGCGACCTTGGGCCCCACAGCTTGTCCTCTCACATCAAACCTCTTGTGGGTGAGGGGCCAGAGAGTGTCACCACTGCTTTTATCAGGTAGCTGGCAGCCACACACAGGCAGAGAGGCACCTCGCCCCGGCAGCAGAGGGAACTGGGTGCTCTGCAGCCCCGAGCACCAGCACACTGACCCACATCTTCCACCCAGATTCTTTCGAATACACCATCACCTCTGCATACCAGGAGGAAAACAACATGTCCCTGTCTTTTAGTGACATGAAGAGACTAATGGGTTTCAAGAGCTGAACGCCCATTAACACTGTGAAAGCATGAGTAAACGGTCACATGCATTTGCCAGATACATACAAATGGTTAATTATGGTTACTATACAAAGTTAAGAATTAAGGATGGTTTGATTTAGTTTAAATTACGAGGCCAAGAGGGGAAAGTCGTTGTTTTATCATGGGCTTAAACGTGATGGTAAAAAAATTATTTATTCTAATGTACTAGAACAAATGTTTTTCTCAGTTATATTTTTACTGCACATTCATTTACAAGGACTCTGAGTCCTTGATGCAACATTAGGATGCACACCTGTGCCTTTCTGTTTTGTGAGGCAAGTCAATTGTCATCATTCCTGTTGGCTACAGCTGGCAGATAACACTTAGACCTAACGGGATAACCACAAAATACGTCACCTGACTACCAGCAAATATACCATGACCCAATCAGACCTTCAATTACCATTTGCCCTTGAGCCGATATGGACAAAGTTGGGAGATACGTAATGGATTCGACACTTGAGAGAGAGAAGGGTCCATTCCCGCCGTGACGCAGCATTATTATTTACGGTTTCCACTGGGCCAGCTTTCCTTTTTTTCCTTCTCTCCTCCTCGGCTAGATTCAAACCGTCACAGTCATTAAGTGTCTTAGCGGAATAATGCCTGGAATAAAAGTGAAGGGAGCAAAGCAGCCAGCGTACACTAATCGACGATGCGATCCGCTGCGGATGACACCGCGACGTCACCACTCCAACCGGAGAGGAAAACTCAGGAGATCCTAGATCAGCCTGTTGCTGATGCGTTAATCCACATAGCACCGCGCCGTTGTCAACGCGGCGCGTACTACCGGCTTTGCGCCCAGGCGCGCACAGCGGAGCAGGCAGCTGCTGGCCAGCCTGGTACGAGAGCGACAGCACAGCCGGCCGTCTGAGAGCGCGGCGGCCGGGATTGTGAGTGAAAAGAAACTTGACAAGACGCCACAGTCTCCTCATCGGCTCCAGTGGAGGTGGGAGGGAAACAGCGGGTACCGGGTGTCGTCCGTGATGCAATGCGGGAAAGCCATTAAAAGGCCCGTAGTTTTCCTTGTGTGCAGAAACCAGGTGCCCGGTCATTATTCGCGGAGCTGCTGGCACATTCGTCTTAATTAACGGCGATCGATTGTCTGCAAAGATAGGTGGAGGCCAAGGAGAAAAACAGAACATGTAAGCTAGTATTCATGCCCTCTCTATTTATCTGCATCCTCTCTCTCTCTCTCTCTGCCTTCACTCTCTCCTCCTCTCTCCTTGAATGTGACAACACACGCGCGCGCGCGCACACACACTTTAAGGTCTAATATTAGGCGTCATGCGACTCAATCATGGCACGCATAAACAGCTTAGGCGAAAATAGAAGAGGGCAGGGGCTCAGTCAATGTCCAGTGGTGGGGTGCGGGGTGAGCACGTGTTTCTGAGATGAGGATGGATGGTGCATTCCCCCATATTTTCTCTTATCCATGCCTTTGACAGCTATTATACCTCCTCAACCCCCCCAGCAATTGAATTGGACCGTCACCGCGTACTCCAGCTGCGCCCCCCCGGCATAACACCCTGATGGATGACTGCATGCATCCGGGTGAAGACCGCTTGTTCACTTCTTATTCTGGGTGATAAATACAGCGAGTAGGGCTTTTAAACGAACCTCTGGTGGCTATTCACGTTGGCAGTGATTTCATCTTACAAAAAAAAAACAAAAAAAAAAAAAAACACACACACACACACACACCCGTTTAAATATATAAAAACAGCTTGGTCAAAATCCAGGTGTAGTTATTACCAAAAAACGTTGCAAAACAAAAAAATAGGCTTGGATCTGTTCTTATGTGAAAAATAATGTGGTTTGCCAACAACCTTCGATACAGGGCTGTGGGTGTCTTAAGTTCTAAAAACACTCTTTTCTAAGTCACGTATGTACATTATATCAGACAGAGAAGTCAACACACACAGGCTACACAACCACAAACCTCACACACGCCCACATGCTGTATGTGGGCTGTGTAGCTCCCTCTGACATCAATTTTGTGACTTATATGAACCCATGCTGCTACTTCTATTGGCCAGAGCAAACCTTGACAAAAAAGTAAATAGCCTCCAGCAGTAGCGGATATCAGCTGTGTAAATGGAGTCTTTCACAATAATAAATCATTAACCTTTTAGTCAGCATACATGCTGTCCCCTGAATGCTCCGAAAGACAACCCTGGCCAAACAAGAGGCAAAATAATCCCGCTAATATCAATGAAATGCCACTCTCGGTGTATAACGTTTTGTCATGCTGCGCAGCAGGGAAGTTGGAGTGCATCCTGCTCTCGGGCTAGATAACACTCGCACTTCCCACTACTGAATAAGAAGGTGGGAAATCAAGTGGTGAGAAGACAAAAAGGACACAAAGCTCCTCTTTATGAGACACTACAGTGGACACAGGGCATTTTTCCACCTAGCGAATCTCTTAATGGAACAAATGTGGACTCATCGGGAGAGGCCAAGCAGGGCATGGCTTTAAGCAGTGAGTAGTGAGCCTCAACTAATCAAAGTTTTACTCATGAAGATAGTAGTGGAAGTGCTGTAACTTGAATAAGCTGGGCTTGTGGCACCTCGGTTTCAGTGTGTGTTCATGTGTTTGTCCAGGACTCCTGCTGCTCTGTATGGTAGCCTCTGAGGTGTGGGATGCTGAGACCAAACCTATACACTTTGTGTGTAATAGAGCTGCCAGGAGGGCTATGAATATTGTGGCAGAATTGGAGAGTACACTGGTGAGGATATAACTGAATTTTTTCGCAATTAAGAGACAAAGTTTCCCAAACATTTCTGTCTCCCTTCCTACTGCTGGGCTGATGTATCTGTTCCTTCTTTTTATCTGTTGTTACCTGTAGTCTCCCATCAGTCTGTCTCTCTGCTGTCCACCTGTTTGTCTGGCTCCTGTCACCTCTCTTCCTTGTCTCGTCCTTGGCAGAAAGGCTGCGATAGCGTCATGACCCTCTCCACACCGGTTCAGCTACCCTGCACAGAGCTTCATGTAGCATCTTGGGAAAACAAATCAGTATGTTGGCGCGTGTATGAGTCAAAAATCCTCTACCATAGTGGATTTATTGCTTGCTTACTTTTAATTTTAGCAGTTTACCTTGTTTTTAATAATTTCCTCTAAAGACAGATTCCGTTGCCTCTCTTTTTCCATATATGTGTTACTGCAGCACCAGGAGAGGAGAGGAGACATAGTTGCATCCCTGAGGCTTCTTATTGAAGGTGTGAAGGTTGTGAAGGCCCTGAGTCAGCCAGGATGCGGCACTTTATTGCTGCAGAGATTGGAGAACAACATCAACAACTACCTGCTCATTCTCACAGACCTTCAGCTGAGTGTAAGAAGCTGTCATGGTTACAAACTGCATGCAAACAAGTGTATGAGCAGATTTCTCGCTCAAAGTGTACATGTCAAGGTTAAAATAGCTAGAAATTTAAGTAATACGTTTCTGGATGTCTTTAATACATATTACCATTTAGATGGATGTATTTCACTGTTAAGAGGATCCTAATTTACACTTAAATATAACCTACACATCTAAATGCATTTTGACCTGCAAATGACCAAATAAAAGTTAACTGGGCTCAGTCGGTCTTTATCACTCACACGCAAACAGAGCCAAGTAAAATTCATCAACATGTTAATGAAAGTTTGCACATAGTTACTGAAAACGTGTCGATGCGCTTCTCTCAGACTGGTCTGTATTAGATTCAGAGGCATTATCAGTTTCCTCTGGTGAGGAAATATCCTGATTTCTTGTAAATCTGTGGCTCTCTGAAACAACTGTTCCCTGGGAGTGATGATGTTATGTTGTGTGACCCCAAGCCTTCCTTCCTCAGGACGAGAAGATGATAGCGGTGCATACTTTCCGAGTGAGACAGTTTTTCTCCGAAGTCACACAAGTGCAAGATGGTTGTCCCGTGATCAGTGTTTTACATAGTGTCCTCAAATTTGGGAAGTTCATTTGTGGAGTTATGTTGTCAAGAATCAGTGTTATTAAGAATACGTGTTACCATCAGTAAATAGAAAAATGTTTGAAATGTTGTCTCTTTTGTTTCCATGTCCAGCCATCTCATTCTCACTCTTGATCATATTCTCTCTGTTCATTTTCAAAGCATCTTCATTGTTGTGTTTTATTTTTGGACCAGCAGGGGCCAGTGGTGAGTCCATCATTGTCTTGTGTACCTCAAAGCTCCCAGAGTCTGAGCACAGTCCTGCTGAAATACAACCAACTGATCTCAGGCAAACTGGAACAGTTCATGATTCACCTGGAAGACAGATGCACTTCCCAGTGACAGAAGAACAATTTCAGTGGACCCATTATTCTTCATAAATGGGGGATCTACTGGTGCCTTAACAGCAGGACTGATCTGGATCTCCTAACCCTGCCTAAGAATTCTCGTGTAAAAAGTCTACTTTCATACATTGTGATATAGACTCACGTTCTTTAAGAGTAAAAAGCAGCACACCCATCTCTGCTGGACACGAAGAGAAACTACACCTGGATAAGTAGAGGAAAAAAAAAAACTGCAGTATGGCTGCAATAATGAGCATCATAGACAAATGAATGTCTAACAGGAAGGAGGTTCTTTGTATCATTCTACCTAAGGCTAAGGATGCTTTAAATATTTAGGCCTGCAGAACCAATGCAGGCCTGCAAAGTAGCTTCTCTTTTTTTAATGTAGCTTACAGGCAGCTTACAAGTCTCCACTGTATGTAAAATTACCAGAATCCAAATAATTGTTTTATGTTAGAGATAGTTCTCCAGCTTTACTGCATGGCCAGAACCAAAATGTCAACTTGGTTGTTTGAATTCATGTTTTCAGGCCAGATTTGATGTGCTCCTTAATCAGTGGTACAAAAGTTTTCTTAAAGTGGTTATCACGCTAGCAACACTAGACAGTCATTGCACATTAAATGACAAATCATATAGAGGCTGCTTATCAAACACACTTACTTTAGAATAATAAAGACAGGAAAATACTGCTATACCTTTCTGGTATGAATTTGGTGAGCAGATTTTGTTTATTCTTATTGCACTTTTAGATCTTCTTTCTGTTTACATTTTTATATTAAAGTTTAGAATTGGCTGCAGCTGTGTATATATTCATTCATGTATTGCTTTATTTCAATTCAGGAAATCTAACTTAGGTTTCTTTGTTTATGCCTGTGTGTAAATGCCCAGATTTTTAATCTAAGAAATTTTTACACTATATATACAAGCTGTTTATGATGATACAAAATATTCGCAATATAATATGCAATAAACTGATGCATTACACCCATTATTAAATTACTCGTGTTATCTATTTAATTTGTTAGCTGGCTGGATAGTTTTATTAAGTAGGCTAGCTATTTGCTTATGCAAACTTATCAACAGATACATCC
The DNA here is from genome assembly GCA_033238685.1 of Lates japonicus. Taxonomy (NCBI): domain Eukaryota; kingdom Metazoa; phylum Chordata; class Actinopteri; family Centropomidae; genus Lates; species Lates japonicus. The sequence continues at coordinate 10,908,656 of BRZM01000010.1, read as the reverse complement.
CAGGCGAAAACTGTGAGTGGATGAGCTAATTACAGGAAATAACGTCATTTTAAGCTCATTAGTAAACCCCTGTTACCTGTAAAAGGTGAGCCGGGCTGGGCACGGTCGGTCAGTACAGGTGAGTGCCGGCAGCACGGGGAGCTAATGCTAATGTGAATGCTGGTAGACGTCACCATAGCTACAAAATTCTAGACGCTAGGCTGTAGTGAGCACGTGCACTCGAAGGACTTTCAGTTGACGGCAGTGAGCTGAAGTTTTGAGCTGCAGTTACCGTTAACTTAACCGTCATGTCAGAGAAGGCCCCTCTTCTACATTATCGACTTACCACCAGCGCCAGTCCAGAGCCGAAAGATGTGTCGAAACACAGCAGGGCCAAGGCGGGCAGAAGCGGCCGACGGTCTGAGGACAGAACCGCCCGAAAGCTCGGAGTGGTGTTTGGAGTGGTCATACCAACTTTATTGTCCATGTTCAGCGTCGTTGTGTTTCTGCGAATTGGTGAGTAGGTGGGAGCAACCATATAAGTACAAAAAGAAACTCCGGAAACATGGGTCATTCTGTTTGCCTCAGGCTGCTTTCAATTGGGGAATGTTTGCTAGCCATTTAAAGGCCGTGACCAAAGATTATTTTCGATATCGAGTAATCTGTTAATTATTTTCTCGGTTAATGAGATTAGAAATTTGTCTGTAAAATGTTATAAAATAGTAAAATAAATAAATAAAAATGCCTATTTCAATTTCCCACAGCCCAAGTTGACGTCCTTAACCATAACGTTTTGTCCGGCTAATACTCCACAACTCGGAGACATTCAGTTTACTATCATGTATGACAACAAAAAGCATCAAATCCTGACATTTGAGGAGCTAAATGTTTGGCGTTTTTGTTTTGAAACATGACTTAATTAGTCAAATGTAAAATTAGTTGCTTTGTCAGTTAACTAGTTGATTAATCAACTGCTTGTTCCAGCTCTCACTGAAGTAGATAAATTCATTTGGGTCTTATTAAATTCAAATGCAGTCACAAGTAATTTCACTTCAAGAAGTATTTATTTTAACTTTGCATGGCTTGTTTTTTCAAGAGCTGAAGCCAGAATTTTTCCTTATGGAATAAAATGTTGCTCAGAAAAAGTAAATATCTAGCTTGTTGATAAAATGTTGCAAAGGTGTGGAAAATGCCCTGCCTAAGATAAGCATTAGGTTACCTTATTATCAAAAGACGTCTTCCTTCTTCTTGCAGGGTTTGTTGTGGGTCAAGCAGGGCTCTATCAGTCTATTGCCATGTTCCTGGTGGCCTATTTCATTATCACAATGACTGTGCTTTCTGTGTGCGCTATATCTACCAATGGAGCTTTAGATGCTGGAGGTGCCTACTGTATCCTTTAACTTCTGAAACACATTGTCGCTGTAACACTTGAGTTTTGTGTTTTGTTTTAGTTGTGTGATTAAGTCTGACTAATAGATTGACAAAAAAATCTGCATAAATCTCCCTATGGTCTGCTTTTTCCACTAATGACACAGGTATCTTCTTGGTAAGTAGTCAATGACCTTTAACTTTATTTATTATGTGACATATTTAGTCCACTCTTGACTTGGTTTATATGAATCTGGAGTCAGAAATTCCTCAACTAGGATCCCTAGACATGATCAGCCGAGCCCTGGGTCCAGAGTTTGGTGGCAGCATCGGAATCATGTTTTTCTTTGCCAATGTGTGTGGCAGTGCTCTCTATGTGTTGGGTCTGGTCGAGGCTATTATGTCTGCCTTTGGCATCCCAGAGGGTAAGGTCCATTAACACATGGTGGGACATCTAGGCATGTGAGAGTGCTCACATTAACCCTGTTTTACTGTCAATCCTCAGAGGGTGCTACAGCTGTTGCAGGTCACCATCAGGTGTTGCCTTCAGGATACTGGTGGTCTGTGCTTTATGGCACTGTCCTCCTCTTCCTGTGTTTCATTGTCTGCTTGGTGAGATGTTTTTTTTTTTCTTTTCATTTTCCTTAATCTTTTTAAATTAAGATACATTTTTGTTCATTTATCTTGGACCTATTTAAATGAAGGGAGTTTTGTGACTTATTTTTCAGCTGTTTTACTAAATAAACAGTTTTTCAGAATAAAATGACTCAAGTCTAAGCCTTGCTAGCTGCCCAAAGAGGCTACAGTGTCGCTTATACCACACAGGCACAAAAGTCATTGAATAGATCCAATAACACATTCACCAGTTTTCTTGTAAAGAAAAACTTGGAACACATGACACAATCCAAAATTTAGATTTTGTCCTGACTACAATTTTTAAAGGAAAAAACAATCATTAAAATAAAAACAATTGAAATTGACACAAGTACAATTGAATATTTTTCCCAAATGGTGGTCACCATGAACATTATGAGGACCATAAATATTAATTAGCAATTATTTTTTGCCAATAAGATGCCTTGTGTTAGAGAAAACCTGGACTCATCACTGGTCCATATGCACCATGTTTGTTATCACAGGTGGGAGCCCACATCTATGCCAAAGCCACCTTTATCATTTTCATCATAGTCACAACAGTCCTGGCTTCCATTTTCATCAGTTTCTTCATTGTGGGGCCTGTTGTGGTGATTCTGCCAGATACTTCTGTTCTGAACAGCACCAGCCTGAGCATTGCCAATTATACTGGTTTCCGGCTCCACACCTTGGAGGTCAACCTATTGCGTAAGTGTTGGACATGTTTTCAAATGTAATGTAATGGATGCGCATTTATAAGGTTTGAAAATCTCTCTAAACAATGTTGGACCTATAGATCCCTGTTTGTACAGGTGATTCCTGATATATGTATGAATGATCAAACTTCCTATCACTCCCTTTAGCCAGTTACACAGTAGACTACACCACCGGTGCCATGATGAGTTTTCCCACGGTGTTTGCTGTCATGTTCAATGGCTGCACTGGAATCATGGCAGGCTCCAACATGTCAGGTAAGATGATGTTACAATAACTTCAATAGATAAATTGTGGAAGGGCAAAAAAGTGGTGATTTTTTTTCTATGTGTACAACTTCAATAAGGAAGGAACCCGTAAATTTTCCCAATCACAAAACACAAATTCCATGACGGAATCTGCACCTCCTTTCCCAATCAGATGGTCCAGCCTCATGGAACCCGAAACTAAGGATGCATTCATGTGGTCCCCCTCAACATGTGAAGTACATACGTTTTTAAATTAAGTACAAAGAAGTTGCCCTTAAACAGCCAAGAAAACATTAATACCAGCTGTAAACTGGGACAGTTTTCATAATAACCCAGGTTTACATTATAATGTTAGATGAGACATTTGATTTAAGCACGATTGACACTTTGTGTCATGATGATCAGATAAATAATATATCTATTTCTGTTTTTCTCAAATGTCCTTTCCTTTGACAGCAAATCCAGGCTGCTTGTGACGACAGTAATTATAATTTATGCCTGAGTTCCATCATTTATTTTATTTTTATTTTTTTACACCTTCCAGTGGTGTTTTGTACTATTTACCAGTGACAAGTAACCATCTGGTAATTATACAATATGGCTGTGTGGTATTTCCACAGTTAAAGAGAGTCACTTGTCAAAGAGAATCACCTGATTTTACTACGTAGCAACTGACCAGCACACAATGGATTATGAGATACTGAGGGATACACCAGTTTTATTCTTCAAACTTGGGCAGAGGAAGGCTGCATCTCTCAGTAATATTTGGAGAGGGAAGTTTTAATTGGGATAGAAAATGCAGATTTTGGTGGGTCCAGCCCCTGATTTAAGATGCAATATATGGTTTACTTATATGGGAAAGGCTGAACTTTGACAGAGCTTCAATCAGGTGTCAGTAGATGTGGTTACTGTTTTTTTAAGAGGGAACTTTTGTTATGTGTTTTTCAGGTGACCTGAAAAATCCCAGCTATTCCATACCAAGAGGAACCCTTGCAGCTGTCCTTATAACTTTCATCACGTACAATCTGCTTAGCCTGCTGGCTGCATGGTCCTGTGACCGGTTAGTCACACGAACGCAGACACAGTCAAACACACTTAAATTGATCCTGCTGGAATATAAACAAGAGTTATAGATACCATAGTGTCTGATCATGACAAACAGCATCAAAATCTGATGTGTAGAAAAAACTGCCCATGATGCTGTGGTCACGTAAATATTTAATGGTTTTATTCGACAGAAGTGGTTGCATCCAAGCACTTTTGCATATTTTTGCTGATTTTACTCACAGATTTATTTAGTTTGCACACATATAAATCAAGTTAAAATAGTGTATTATAAACACAGTTAATCCAAATGCTGAATCAGTTATTTTGTACATTGTTGACTCATCTCATATTTGGAATTTTATCCGTCATTCTTAGTCACCTACTCCAAAGAGACTACAGCTTCCTGGGAGACATCAATATATGGCCGCCCCTGGTGACAGTTGGGATTTATTCCTCCACTATGTCTGCTGCCATGAGTAACCTGATAGGAGCCTCCAGGATCCTGTATGCCCTGTCCAAAGACAACCTGTTTGGTGAGATTCTTGAAAATGTGTGCTGCTGCCCAATTTTTTGGGAGAGCAGCAAATTATTTCTTGTTAATTGGCAGAGTGGGGTGTTAGCTGATGTGGCCTCTGACCATTTCTGTATTGAGAGTGATTTAATTACTGATCTTGCTTGTTTAGGTTTTGATCAGGGCTAAATAGTTGTTCCAGAGTATATGAGAGCATATCCAACTCCAGCTGGTCTTCTATAAAGCTGAGTCAACATTTTAATAATCAGCCATCTGTTGAAAGAGGCCTCCATCTCAAATGTGAGAAATTGACACTTGTTATTAATTTCATCATGCTTCGTTTTCCTACTGGAGGCATATTAATTTGGAAAGCATCATTTGACAACAGATGGCTTGCAGTGTTGACTTTCTCAGAAGAAAAAAATCCTTTCATTGTGTGTTTGGCTTAAGGACGAGCGCAGGATGACTCAGTTGTTTACCTGATTTAGGACCATGAGCAATAACGGATAGAGAGTGACTTAGATTTTGTTAATGTTATAAATCTCTACAGGTGGTGTCCTGGCTCTGGCAAGGAAAACATCTCGGAGTGGGAACCCCTGGGCCTCGGTGCTCGTCTCCTGGTTGCTTGTACAGGTAAGACACTTTTTACATTGTGTACAAGGAGTTGTAATAATTTACCTGTGTGCATAAAGTTTAGAATAACTAACAGAGTTACTTCCTTTGCTCTTACTTTCATATTGATCTCCCACATGTGAGATTAGTGACCTAGTTCAAAATTACAGCTTGTAAAATGACCGTTTCACTAACCTCCAAACGGATATCTTTTACGGTTGCGCATTGACAGCTAACCCTGATCTCTTATGAATGCATGAAGAAGCCACACCAACAGTAATACAACATTAATGTTAAACAGCAGATGAAGATGAAAAGTTATAGCCTTTGACACCCTAATTGTTTGTCTTTACTTATTGTTTCCTTTTGCTTTTTGATTCTAATTTGTAAAAGTAATTTTCAGTAGTGGGGAAGATGAAGTTTGAACATCGTTGCCCTAATCCCATAATACACAATTGCTGAAATTACATCACCTTTTACATTACACTGAATATTACCACTGCTTTTTAGAGCTGGAGTGGAGGCAGATAAATTAACAGCTGATCATCTAAATAGATATCAGATCTGGATTGTCTGATCTTTCTCCTGCCACTCGCTGTGCGAAACAATTTGTGTGTCGTCGTGCTCGCCTTCGGGATTGGCTGAACATTTGTCAGGTCAACAGCACTAAAAGCTTGAAAGGTTTTGCCAGGGAGACAGAGCAGGGCACGGTCGCTTTTACACTAGTAAGTGAACTCTTCATTTCACCACCATACTATTTAGAATCAGAATATTAGCTAGATAGCAAGGTTTGTTAGATTTTATGTTGAGTGAAATTCTCAACAAAGTCATAGACATATGTAGTATAACTGTAGTTTAAACCAGTTAAGCTGTCTATCATTGTGGTTCATGTTGGGATCAATCCAGGGGTCTGAGACTTCTCATCTAGTCTAGCTATAGGGAGCTTTATTGTATTTATTGTATAGGGAGCTTTATTGTATTATTTATTGTATTATGTACTTGTTCATTTTTATTGCTAGATGTATTACATATCTGAATTGTAATTTCTAATGTGAATGAGATCTAAGCAGCTCAAGATACAAAATAATGATTAGATATTTGTCACTCAAACTATATTTTGTCAAGCCTAATCTTTAGGAACTCTGGTTTATTATACAGTTATTCTTTTAAGTGGTGCTTGAATATATTGTAAGTCAAATGAATATTCTCTATTCCTGTCACTAGGTGGTGCTGTTTGCTGGTAAATTGAATACCATAGCTGGTATTGTCACTATCTTCTTCTTGTTGGTCTATGCTGCTGTGAACCTGGCCTGTTTGGCTCTCGAATGGGCTTCTGCACCAAATTTCAGGTAAAGTGTAGGATATTGTAGTGAGCTAAGCTTCCTGTTCTGGATTTTATCTACATAAACACTTTTTAAAAGTCTTTTTAAAAGTATTTTTCATTCCATAGGATGTAATTTTCTCCTTTTTTTCTTTTTTTTTTTCTTTTTTTTTTTAATGTAGGCCCTCCTTCCGTTGTTTTACCTGGCATACCTGTGCACTGGGCATCCTTGGCTGCCTGGTCATGATGTTCCTGATCAGTGCCATTTACGCCTTCGCCAGTATAGCCTTTATGCTGCTTCTCTTGATGCTTATCCACTACCTTGGTCCCATCAGCAACTGGGGATACATCAGCCAGGCTCTCATCTTCCACCAGGTGCACAGCCACAAACAAACTGTCTTTCTCACATGAAGCAGTATTATTATGAAACCTTCCGTCAATTGCTACATCATCACATTTCTCTGTTTCATCCTGTCTTTCATTCCCTCAGGTACGCAAGTACCTGTTGATGTTGGATGTTCGTAAAGACCACGTGAAATTCTGGAGGCCCCAGGTGCTGCTGATGGTAGCAAACCCTCGCAGCTGTACAGGTCTCATGACTTTCATTAATGACCTAAAGAAGAGTGGCCTCTATGTACTGGGACATGTGAAGCTGGGTTTACTAGGTAATAATTTTGTTGGTAGGACGCAGACATATATTACTGGATTGGTGTTAAACCCAAAATTGACATTTTTAGTACTACACTCTCTGTAGGCTTTAAAGCTATTGAAGGCTGTTTAAAAGTTGATAGTTAGACCTTTTGACGAGAACAATAGGCATGGTGAGCTTGAATTAATATAATTTGCAATGATTTCTAATGCTGACAAGGTTTCACACTGAGGTAACTCACAACAAATAAACACATTCTGCCCCTGAAGTAATGAGATTGTTCTCTTACCTTTCTGCAGATGGGTTGCCCTCTGATCCTTTGCAGAGTCGTTATGACTCCTGGCTGTCTCTAGTGGATCATCTAAACATCAAGGCATTTGTCAACCTTACCCTGGCTGATTCTGTCCAACACGGAGTTCAGAACCTACTTTTCATTACAGGATTTGGTAGGCAAGTTTACCTTATTGCTGTGCCATGATGATAATGATGATGTCAGTTTTCCATTATTGAGCTATGATAATGTTTTACACTTACAAACCTTACGGTTTTTATCCAAAATACATATTTTTTTAAATATATATATATATATATATGTGTGTGTGTGTTTGCATCTAGGTGGAATGAGGCCAAACACCATTGTCTTGGGTTTCTATGATGACTGCACCCCTCAAGACCATCTCCAAGGTAAAATTCTTGTGTCTACAAGCCATGGCTTGGATGCAGTCTGTCCAACCACAGACCCTGGAGAACAGCGGGCCCCCTTCTTCCCCAGTGTGCGGGGTGCTGGGGAAGCCAAAAATCTTCAGGAAGAAGAGTATGTGTCAGTGATCGCTGATGCTGTAAAAATGGGGAAGAATGTGACATTGGCTCGTTACTTCAACCAGTTCAACCGGGAAGAGGTGTTGGGGGCAGGAAGAAAGATTGGAGGTCATCAAAGCATGACAGGGCCATTTGTTGATGTGTGGCCTCTGAATCTGCTACGACCAGACAGCAGTGGCTATGTCGACATCTGCTCACTGTTCCTCCTGCAGCTGGCCTGCGTGCTTCAAGAGACCCGTGCCTGGAAACAGGCAAGGCTCCGCCTCTTCCTGTGTGTGGAGGCTGGTTGCAGTCTGCAGGAAGAGGAGGAGAAGAAGCTCAGGGTGATGCTAAAGGAGCTGAGAATCTCAGCTCAGGTTCAGATGGTGGCCTGGGACCAGGTGGTGGCGCTGCACTGGCAGAGACAAGGAGGAAGGGAGAGAGGGAATCTGAGAAAGTCTGCACAGAACGAGGAGAGGATGGAGAGAGAAGAAGCTGAGAAGGAAGATGGTGTCCAAACGTTCCCCAATAATGCTGCTCAGCTTACAGATGAATACATCTGTGCTGTCAACGATCTGATTCACCGACATGGAGCCCCTAAGCCTGCTGTGCGTTTCCTGTATTTGCCACGTCCGCCAGCAGACACAAATCGCTACTGTGCCTACCTGCATCAGGTGGACCTGTTGAGTCGAGACCTTGGCCCAACATTGCTCATTCATGGAGTCACTCCTGTGGTCACTACTGATCTCTAGATTTTTACCATCAACTCTTAATCCATAAATTATCCTGTTTCTGGATTGCTACCACCAGTTTATTCACCTGATATTTAAGCAGTCAACCGCAGTATCAGACCTGGAACTGAGATCAGAGAGTCTGCATACCCAAATTTAGCATTTATACAGCTAATGCTTCCCTGCTTCTGATATTGAAATTTGAGTGTTTTAGGCTGTTATCACTTGGAGATGGCGCTGTAGTGGCATACAACTGCATAATTTGCACATTTTGTGGGGTGAAAGGAGGAAAGGTTTTTGCAGTTCCCTCCCTCAGTTAAAGTTGGTAAGAGTATTAGTATTAATCCCGTGCTCTTGCCTGTCTTTCCTTGTATTTATTAAAATCTTGTTTGGGGACAGTGTTTCACCACCATTGTGACTTTGTTTTTGTTAATAGAAAAATAAATTGAATTGTTGTATCACCTCTGTATTTCTTTACTGTAATTTAATTCATAATTGAACAGAGAAAGGCCATCTGCTTGTAAATAACTTTTCAATAGCTTCCTGTATTTTCTAGTTCAGTCTATTTAGAGCACGGCTGGGGCGTAACTGAGACTTGCCTGTTGAACACCTGAAGAGGGCGATATAGGCCCAGTATCATGGCTGTGGTGATTGTTGCTGTACCAAGTCTGCATTTACTAGGCTGTTGGTATACTACAGTAATAGTGCTAGTGTCCGTTAATAGATATGCATCTGTACGTTTGGCACATGTAGGCTAGTCTGAGGTGTCTCAGGTTTTCTGTATCTCAAACTAGCAGGCACTGACTCACCAGACCAGTACTGATCTCATGGTTGACCACTGAACAATGGAATCTCAAATTATGTCCTGTTTGCAGTATCTTTATCTAAACTTGTGTATGCGTGAATGTGAGGCTGCTTCCTGTAACCTGCCCAAAGGAGCAGAAATTATCTGATTGTCTATAATCAGAATATCTGCATTTCTGTGCCTTGGTTGGAATTAAGTTTGGTGTGCACATCACATGGGCAGTTGTGAGAAGAAGCCTGCAGGTGCAAAAACGCTGTTTATGTGTGTTTGATGGATAATAGTTGGTACTCACACAGTGCTGTCCCATTCCTCAAAGAATTTTATTCCATGTGACTCCTTGACATTTTCACCGAGCACACAGATGATATCAAAATTTCTAAGGATGCAGCACTTGGGGGTTTGAGTATTTGGTGTGCACATGCATACTCATGAATAACATTAAGATATTCATCAAATTTGACAGTATCATGAATGGGGTATGTTGAATCCCTAATTTCTAATGCTTAAAGAATAATCAATGTATTTGATTAAGTGTGCAGAATAGAAGAGTCTTCAGTGACTGTGCTGTCATCATTGTAAGAGGGTAGTCATTCCCCTGATTGGGACCTGACAGTGGTGGTTGTAAAGGACTGAAGATCTGGATGGATGTGCTGTGATGTGATGTTCAGCAGGCCTTCTGATGAGGTCAGTGCATGGGCCCATGGATGCTGACCGCAGCAGAGAGAAGAACAGTTTTAAATTGTGGCAGCAACAAGATGATTGACTCTGAAGCCATGGCAAAATCTGAATGGTTTAGATGAAAGAGTGACCACTGTCAGTGTATTGAGTTGGTAGCAGGGAAAAGTAAGAGAAGGAATATAGTCCCGATTAAACTTTTGCTAAGCTTCATTAGAGTATTCATTCTAATGTGCTGAGAGCTACCTGAATGATTCAGTATATCATTTGGCACAGGAACTGTGTGGTGGGCAATTGTGCGACTGTACTTACTGACGGAGAGTCAACGTCAGCTGTGGCATATGTCACGTTTGGTTAGATAGAATTCCATGAGTTTGTATAGAGGAGTATTGACACCCACCTACACATCACTGACAAACTGCATGTGGGAGGAAGTGTGTTCACAGATGGAGGCAGATTGGGCTCCAAGTACTATTAAGGGATACCACATTCACAGATGATGATGATGAAACATGGGCATCTAAGATGTAATGTAATGTAATCTCTATACATTTTTAAGTGCCGACTTTATTTGGAAATCACAAAAAAGCGACAGTGCACTGGTAGATATACCCAAAATGTAAGGGCAGTTTTGGTGTCAGATTTGGCATTATCTTTCTCTTCTGCTTAAGCCAACAAGTGGAAAGATGCAAAGACTGAATCACTTCCGACTGGTGATTGGCGTAGAGAAGGAGATTTGCTGATGCAGGAAAGGCGTAATTAACTGTGAATATTAAAAAATACTGAGGTCCTCTGCTAGGCCCATGTTTTGTGAAAGAGGAGGTAGTGTTACAAGTACTAAAGGTGTTAGTTCCCCTTGAGGATAAGTGTTTTTGTCTAAAATCAAATGGACAATATAAGATATTAAATGTAAATAATTGGAACATTTGTTTTGATTTAAGACAGTTATAAATATTTAGAGACTGGAGATGGAAAATTACCTTGTCTGTATTCAAGCTCACAGTATCTATCTGAGGTGGTTGAGAAAGAAGTTGCCTGTGTCCATATGTCAATTTTCTGCTCAGGTCCGGTTTTGAAGGGGAATAGGGAATATGCTGGCCACCTTTTTATCAATAAACTTAAGACGGCTTCATTTCATTTTGATGACACTGATTCACCTTAGCCATTGAAAGTGCATTTATGCAGTCCACAAGTATCACCATCATCATCAGTAACGCAGTTCGAGGTGTGAAGTGGTGCTTGTTATCTGCTGACTAATAGCTTTGGTTCCTGTCTACCATATATAGTAGGATTTTCACACAGTCTTGATGTGGAAATAATTCTGATCTGCACATTATCATCAAACATCCACCAATCAATGGCAGGAATTGAGCCTTAAGATGGGCATGGACATCCTGTCACCTGCCCCCCTGGGATCATCTGTGAATTGGGGTCACGCAGGCAATGTAATCTTTTGAGAAATGATCAGAATGCCAGAGAGACATAAGAGTGGAATTCCCGTGGGAGCAATGTGACTAAAAATAAGTATCACAAAAAGTAATAAATCAGCATCAGTGAAAATTGAAGATTATATTGATTAATCCTTCATAACATCACTTTGTCACAATAAGAAGAATAAAACACTTGTCTGTACTGCACACCCTTTCTGGAATATTATATAATATTATTCAATAAATAGTGTTTTACTGATCAGACAACTAGCTCTGGTGGTTGCCACTTGCTCATTCCACCTAAGTGCTACCCAGCACAGCCAGTCACTCAGACCCAAAACCTTTGCCCCAGTTGGTTTTGTGTGGCTTCTTGACTAACAAAACATTTGCAAGCAGTAAAACTAATATTTCTTACTTCCACAGTCCACTATGTATCAGCTGTCACCTCAGTATGAAAAACAACCTGGCTAATGCAGTTTCTCATTGGCGGTCGTTTGGTGGCAGTGGGCAACAGCTACAATGTAGAGAGACAACGCCATCTGTGTCATACGTTTCCGGCAGAATTCCATGAGTTTTCATATAGGAGTACTGACACCCGCCCACTCGTCACTGACAAACTGCATGTGGGAGGGAGTGTGTCCACAGACAGAGGCAGCCTGGGCTCTAAGTTCTATAAAGGGATACCACGTTGACTGTCAGGCAAGTAACCTAGACGCCCGCTAAAATATAAAGGAGTGAATACGACATACAGCAGTCCTGCTCTCTTCCTACACAAAGTAAAATGTTGAACTCACAAAAAAAAAAAATCACTCATATTTTAACAGTCCTAGGTGTCAGTTTGAGGGTGATCCCTCCATGCCCACAGGATGAAGGGAGTGAATCACTTCCGACTGTTTGGCTGTGGGATGGAGAGTTGCTGATGTGTGAAAAGCGTAAAGAGCTGTCAGTTATTAACAAAAAAAAAGAGACCATATCTGTCTGTGGACCTTTATTAGGTACTTTTGTTGAATGGTACAAAACAGTATTGACAGTTATTTTTTTGTTGAATGGGGGATGCATTAGTGCCCACTTGACAGAGTGTGGGCGGTAATGCAAGTGTTTTATTTTCAATAAAAAGGACAATGTGTTTATGAAAATTCTCAATTAAAGGCAGCTGTACTGACACGCATCCAGCAGGCATCAGCAGCGCTGGTGCATTTTCTAAAATAGACAATATGTAATATGGGAAATTAGTTTTTCAAATTGCCATATAACTGAATGAGGAAAGAGCTTTTCCCCGGCCTTTCCCCGCTTCTCTCTACTGTCACTATCTAATAAGGCAGAAATGCCCCCAAAAAACAGTGTTTTTAAATGCTGCTGAAGCATCAGATAAAACCGTATGTTAATTACTTGTACACAGACTTTTTTTTTAAAATACAGGAACACTGACAAATCACAGCAAAGTAGTAGCTATGAGAGCAAGAATGCTAATGACCTGTGCCTTTTTAAGCAGTGCTAAGTAAGCTGTCATAAAAAAGTGGGCCCTTATGGAGAAAAAATCGAGAGCTGAACGTTTCCTTGTGAATCAAACATACTCAGAGCTGCAGGGATGATGAGATCTTTTGAAATTTTCTCTTCAAAATTCAGTTTTTAGCAATCTGTTGGCTTTGATTTGAGATAGTCAGTCTGCTTATCTCCCTGTTGGCTTAATTTGCTGAGATTTTCACATTCCAAATTTTTCAATTCTCCTTGTACAGCCAGAGGTGATGTACAGGAAGTGAGTTATGTATTCCATATAATTAAGGAGTGAAAGCAAATGGAGTGGTTATAGTTAACGTCCTTCAGGCACTTTAATAATGATCATGTTTTGCTGGAGGGTACTAGCAGAGACACATTGTTTGTCACATAGTCACGTGCTATTTTGGTGTTTTTCTGATCAGCAGTATGTGCCTCAAACTCAAAATGGCTCAGTTGAGAGAGATTAAAATGTCAACTTTGCCATCTGCTCATCAGTCTACTGACAGTGCTTTGGAAATCCAAAAATGTTTCTGAAAATCTGTAACATCGCTGTAACTTTCTTGGCAAGAGGAAATACTTCAATGTAAGCATCCACCCACATACTGTAGTAGACTCAAATAATTAAGAGGCAGGCAACAAAGCCATTTAACTTGAACTGTTAAATACTGTTTTAAATAGATTATTTTTTTTGTGTGTTTTCGTCATCGTTGTCCCCATGTGTCTAGTGGTATTGTGAGTCACCAGGCATGATTTCAGTGTCATCAAAACATCTAGCAGTATGTTTCTAATTCCTAAATATCCTTATCTGCCTCTTTTCCTTTAGTTTTGTCATCATCATGGCTCTGACAAGATACATCTCCAGTTTCTGATAAACTGTCAGCTACATTTGTCCTCAAATATGAGAAGCCCTGAGACGTAAAATAATGGTGTGTGGGAGCTGGCAGTAGTCCATCCCATAGTGCTACTAATATCTGTGGTCTGATGTGAAACTATCCCACATCATCTGCCTCTCCTCTCTGGATCTGTTCCAGTGACGTAGTTCAAACTGCTGTTACTGTGGAAATAGCACCACTTCATGTAAGAGTAGGAGGAAGACTGCAGACAGTTTTAGCCGGTGGGAGTGCGCACTTCTTTCTCCTATTGTACGCACAACCTCTCTATATATATATAGTTATTTGTGAACTAATGATAACACACAGATTTGACCGCTAACCATATAATTAATGTCAGTTTTGTCACGATCTCAAAGTCCAACATATAATTTATATTCCTGTGAATTGGAGTGCCAGTTTTGTGGTATCCACTGGGGTATTAGAAGCTTCATTTTATGTTGCGTTGGTGGATTGTTTGACTGCTGACAGCAAGTTTTTATTCAAGCTTTGCTAGTGGTACAAAAAATGAAATGACTATCAAGACGCCATGTCTCTATACAGTAGCTTATTGTTCACTTCAATTCCATAGTGTTTCAAATGGAGCACTAACAAACCATACGAACATCAGTGTTACTCTTCTGAACAGGATATCTCAGAAATGCCTGGAGGGAATTCCTTCAAGCTCGCTTAGACTCAAGGATGAACCAATTTTATTTTGGTGGTCAAAGATAAGGCTGAACAGTTAATCAAAATGTTATCAAAATCACACTATGGCTAAGTGCAATATCCAAATCCCAGGAGCTTCAGTTTTTAAGGGTAAAATGTGTCACAGCATATCACTATAAATGACGCATTGTGGTGTTACACAGATGCAAGGAACATGCTTGTTTAGCACAGACCCCAGCAAAAATCACATCATCATTATTTTTGTTTTGTTTTTTTCAGGGAAAATGAAATTCAAAAATTCCCACTAAAATTGTGACTCATGTTGCACTATCTGTCAAAATAGTTGCAATAGGATTTTTTTGTGTATCATTCAGCCCTGGTCAGGAACACATGGAGGGAATTTCATTACATTCGGCACAAACATATTTGAAGCTTATGTCTACTGTCATGGCTGCAACTTTGTGTTCTATCAAAATCAGCTTTATTGGCCAAGCATATACTGTAGTAGAACAACAGAGCTAAACCAAATCAAGTCAAATCAATTTTATAAAATGTTTAACTATCTATCTATCTGTCTATCTATCCCACGTGACTGTGTGAGTGGAAGAGGATGTGACTGGGGAATGGGAGTCTAAACATGTGTGCATCCTACTTGTTTTTGGGGCTACACATGCTTGGCATGTTCGTCTGCTTTCTCACCTTTTCCTTTTGCATTGGCTCAGCCTGACGCAGAGCACAAGGCAACCAGCACCAATCAAAACTGGCTGGTTCCTTCTGCCATCTGGTGCTCTGTTCCTTATGTGGAAACTTGTTTTCCAATGCAAGTATAGATCACGCTACAGACTCTGATCCATCTGTGGTCCCAGACATTGAATTAGATGTTGAAGGAATCAAGACAACAACCATTTTGAATGGCTTATTATTGTTTTGTTTCAGCAATAAAGAATCAGAGTATTACCCGCTCTGTACGTTATTATTTTATATATAAACAGCGTGTCACCTAATTAGGATTTTTTCAGTTTTATACATTTTGACAACTCTACTCATATAAATCATATATGTTTCTCTGCAGCTTTTTTCCTATTCTAACAGCATGGAAAATCCTGCATTTACAGATAAATGCTAATGAGAGGAAGAATTTGCATCTTGTTAAAAATGTGTGGTGATAATTTCTTACTGCCGATTCTTCTCTACTAATGGCATCTGTGCCCGGAGCAGATGGTAAGACAGTGTCACAGTACCTCTCTAAATGTGTGAATGGAGGTCAGGAAAGTGAGAGGTGTAATAATCAGTGTATCTCATCAGTCTGACAGAGTGGCAACAAGTGTGACTGGTTAAATGCACTTATTTTTGGGTCATGCCCTATACCTCCTAGTTTATACTTCACATTTTAATCTTCTTTTGTGTCTTCTAAACACTTTGTATAGGTGTGTGTAAAGTGGTTGTTGGTCTAAATGTGTTAGTCTTATGATAGACTGGCCACCTGTCCATGGTGTTCCCCACCTCCCATTGTGAGCTGGGAAACACTCCAGCCCTTCACAACTCTGAACAGGATATGTGGATTTTGAATAAGGATAAAGGGAGGTATTGAAGATAGGATGAAGGATATTTGCTGGATCATTTTAAAGCATTGAGTTTATTTTATGGAGCACTGTTGGTCACTGATGCAAACTTCTTTGACACAGACTTGCTCTGGATGTTCTGCATGTTGCAGAAGGTATCATTGATGTGCATTTACCTTTTAATTCTAATAATACATATCAGCAATAGACCTGCAGCCTACTTAAACTGTAGTATAAATTTGCAGTAAAAGCAGATTGCCAAAGTAAGGGCACACAGCGTAGCATTATTCCAAAGATTGCCACACCAGGTGTAGACATTGCTATGTCTTGACAAAAAAGTAAAAATAGATTGATATCACTGGCCACAGAAATTTGACCAATGTCTCTTCTACATACTGAAAACCATCCAGAGTTTGTCCTGGAATACAGCCAAAGTTCAAGTAAAAAATATTGATAGAGTGAATAAAACATACAGTCTCCTGTAATCGGGGCTCTCAGTATCAACAATGGGACTATTTATTGAGGTGCATTCCAGTTCAGGTAACTACCTATAAATATGGTGCAAACAAAGAGCTCCCAGTAGGTCAGCGAGCATAAAAAAAAAAAATCAAAAAAATCTGGGAAGCCACTAAATGAAACTTACTGGCTTTAGTTGAGTGAACACACTCGCTCTTAGAAGCAATGAGAACAATAAATAGGCTTGGCAGAGCAGCCCCTTCACTGCAACACGTTTAAGACTTGGCATTATCCCTCAGGCAGTATTTAATATGTCAGTACAAATGCAGGTGTAAACACTACCACACTTTATAATAAACAGTAGGATGTTGAGTTCATAAATTCCATTATATGTTATTAGATTTTAATGGGAGTAATGAATGTTGGCATCAGTCACCAAACCTTTAAACCTTTGTTACTAAAAGGAAGTCAATAAATCACCGGTGAGAAGTGGTTAGCCCAGCAGCTGACAGGGGTCCAAGCCCAGCCACTAGGGGGACAATTTGACTTTTGATTGACTCCTCTGAAGAACAGAATTCATAACCATCCCAAACATTCAGTTGTGATGATGACATTATTGCATCTGGACAAATGAACATTTTGTGTATGCATGTACAGTCTGTATTATTTATTGTTTATTTCGCCGATTAATATGCAGGAACGATCTATCTGTATATCTATCTATAAAAGATAGATATTAGCTGTTTTATTATTTTATAGTATCACAACATAATAGACGCAATGCATTTACAAAAACAAAACTGAAACAAGGTCATTGCAACACTGCACTTATTTTTATGTAAGGATGACCATAAGTTAAATAACAGTCACGATCAAAGACACCTTGTGTTATATCACATTTTTATGAGAGTCAAGGAACTTTTATGCTTACGTGAATGATTGCGCACCAAACAGTTCACCCACACTGGCCACACACACACACTTGTATAACCGTTTAGATAACAGTCGGCCGTGCTGAGCCGCTGAGAGCCAACCATCGGCATCGCTTCATTCACCGGCAGCTGCGTCGTAGTGATTTGCTCTCGCCTCTCTCACGCCGGCAGTAGCCGTGGGTTTCCACGTGAAAGCGGTGACACCCTTATGTAAAGCGACTGACGGTGCTGGAGGCCAATCGCAGTGCGGAGCGGCACTTACCGGAACCGCCCCCTTGGAGGCAGGAGGCGTCGATTGGCTCAGAAGCGCCTGGAGGCAGAGCCGGGCAGTTCTCTGGACCAATGGGCGCAGAGCTGGAGGAGGAGCTTGAGGAGGAGCTCGAAATGAGGTCACTGCCTCCGCTGGAGATGCAGGGCAGAGTCCCGGTGTATGAGGAAACCTGCACGGGAGAGAGCATTGTGTCAGACCAGCCTGGGACCGGCGACAACCGCACTCTATCTGTAGTAAGGATTCAACCACAAATATCTCCCAAACGAGGCTTTCGCGGAAACAATAGAGGATCTGTCTTCTGCGAGGTTGGTGGAGTTTTACTTGTATGCGCGATCTCTAGCGTGCCGTGTCGGTGTTGTATGTTTTAAAAGGTGAGCTTTGAAGATAACACCGCAGTTAATGAGCACAGGTCTCTATATGTATAATACTGTATTAGCGTGGAGCGTGAAAGTTGCATAACTGTGTCAGTGTGAGGGTCAATCCCGGTCAGTAGACTACAGTAGAATCTGTCAGGCCACTAGCCCTGCCCACATGACAGCGGGGACGCGAGTCCATCCGAGAGGGAATAACCCTTACGAACTGTAGAATGAAATACCGCAGGTGATCCGTAGATTTATGTAAGGATAGTAAATGCCTCGTGCAGCGAAAATGACAGTATATCACGACGCTACAAAGTTGTTAGAGTTGGCAGAGATGTCAGAGTCACATATGGTGCATTATAGACGCGCTATCTGGTGTCACTGTCACATGAAAACTCCACCATAGCGCCTTACATAAAGAGTCTACTGCAGCAGCACATGGCACAAGTTCACACGCAGCACCGATTAGAGAATTTGTGAGATGTGAGCTATGGTTTTCCCCGGAGAGACTGTCATCGTGCTCTGGTGCTTGAGTCAGGCGGTTTGCGTAGTTGTCTTGGCAATGAAGAAAAAATCCTTACATAAAGGATGCCCTGCCTCTTGGAGGCATTCATTCATTACAATGGGCTGTGACCGTGTTTGTGTTGTCTATGGCAGAGGGAGTAGTCAGTATTTCCACTGTGTGAAAGTATACTTTTCACATGGATATTCAGATGTAATCTCACAGGGAAACTGGCAAAATAAGTAACTGCAGGCAAAGTAACAGACTACATTCTTCAAGCTGGTGTCCCATAAAAAAAAACTTGTATCTCCAAAAACCTGCCTATTTATAGCCTGATGACATAAGGCTTTTTTACGTTATGTAAAAAGTTTGAGAAATGGAGTTTGGAGAATTTTCTCATCATGTGCAGCAAGGTCATAATCTGAAAGCACGAATATCCCCTCAACACTGGAGATACGAGGTTTTACCAGACATTGACAATGTCAAACATTGCAGGGGTTTAAACTAAATAAAATTTACATCATTAAAATCCTGTTTGCTTTTACTGAAAGTGAAAGTTTGAATGAAGTCACTATATTATTGGCACAATACTAAAGTTAATGGTTTATTTATTTTAGCTTATTTATTAATGGAGCTGCTTAGAATATATTTTTACATGGTTCCTGGTCACTAGCTGTAATTTTGCTTAAAGAAAATAAAACCAACTCAAGGAAGAGGTAATCCAAAGATGAGGTATTGGTGATAGAAATGTTGCTATGAAGTTGCTTCAAATCTTTTTGGTAAAACATTCAGGATTTAGCACTGAAACATGGAACTTAATTTAACAGTGATTCTCTGTGTGAGAGAGTAGTAGGTGGTCCAGGACCATGCAGTGTATCAGCAGCAAATCTGATATACTGAGAGACCTATTCAGCTATCCCTTCATGACTGCAATGGGAGGAGAAAAGATGACTGACGCATGTAAGGCTGGCGAGGGAGAAGTCATTTAGACTTGTTTATCTTACTGTTGCAATAAGCGGAAAGTTTGGCATCGCGCCGGGTACAAATTTCCACGCCCACAATTGCAGCACGAGAGGAGGCGCTCTTTTTTTTTTAACTTATTGTCAGGCAAACTTCATGCAAGGATGGAGTGGGTTCTCTCAAAACAGATCATGTTACGGGACAGTCTAACATGTGGGGGTTTTATAAAACAAATATTTTTAACTGTGGCATTTTTATTGCAGAAGTGGCACAGCGTCTGTACAGCAGTTTGTGCACAATATCTTTTTTCCTGTCAGTCTGTAGCTTTATGTGGAGTTCTCTAACTAAACTATGGTGGTCTGGGAACTGAGGAACAAAAGGAAACTTTACTGTCACTCTGTTCCTTCTCAATCTGAGCATTAAGGCCTCTGTCCCTTTTTAAGCCATTAGGAAAATTGGTGAAGCCTCAGGTGGTCTTGGAGATCGCAGTACAGTGCAAGGAGTGCAGTGTGCATTTGATCCAGTATGGCTTTTTAAGATATCATTGCAAATAGATGTAGGTCAACGAAGGAGGAAACAAGCCACAGAGCAACCTCAGTCATGTCCTCACATGAAAGAACTCCAAGCGCTTGTTTCCCTAAGGGTTAGTGATTAACAGCTATGTTTGAGTACAGGCGAAATCACATTAGGATAGGAAAAAATAATAACAATGTGCAGCAACAGACTGATGAAACACAAGATTACACAGTGATGGTTAGGAAACAAATGAACTCTGCAAATGAACACTGAAAAATAAAAAGACATGGTTAAGGGTTCATCGATCAGTAGTAATCTAGTAACCAGGTTTCTTTGGCAGAGGTCTACCTACGTTGCCTGTTAGACTTAGAGCTGGTTAACATTTCTCAATTTATGCTGATGAGATACTCAAGTTTCCTGTCAAGACTGAAGCACAGATTTTTAAGCATAGGAGCACTTGCACTATGACTGCTGTTTGAATAAGAAACATGAAAAAATGAAATTAGGAATGGTAAAACAACATGTCTAATCGAAGATGAAGTGAAGTGATACAAAGAGTTTTTCTAAAGCCATGGTAGTTTGTGTAATTCAGGGCTCACTTACTAGCTTTGATTTCAGTGATATCTCAGTAAATGGACCTGGCGCAGGAGTCATCACATGACCTAAGAGTCCACCTACACCCAACCCCCTTTACCCTGCTATAATAACTGTTTATCAAACTGAAGCATTGCACTCAAGTTCTCTCCATCTGAACCCACTCACTGTAAAGTTATATAAGTCCCCCTGTAAACTGAGTCCATTGTACAAGATGGTGACTACACGCTATAATTAATGAAATTAATGCCTCCAACATGATACACTGTTATAAAACTGCAGCTACTGCTGCATGGTTGTATAAGATGGTTTGGGATGACGCATTAGATAATATGATCAGAGCACTGATATGAATATTTTTCTCAATGGACAAAAGAGATTCAGAGTACTTTATGATGTAGGCTAAGAGGCTCTTTGATTTGGTGCAACTGTGTATACCCTGTCTCCTCCAGAGAGGGAGCTGTTTTTAAAACTTCAGCCTCTTGAATCTACATCCTCTGTTTGATGTTTAATTTCTAACCGAACATATTATAAACTACAGTTAAGTCTGGGTTTAAATTAATATGTCAATATTGAATTATTCATTTATTCATATAGGCACTAAAGAAAGCCTCAAGAAGCCAGATGATATTGACCATATGATGCTGAAACCAAATATTAACTCATTCATTTGAGCACAGACAAAAGAATTTAACAGTTTTAAATGTAAAATAATAATAATAATGATGATGATTAATTTGTCCATCATTTCAACCTGAAGTACACATTTTTCACCTTTGCCTTTTTTCTCTTACCAGCTGCAAACAGTGCCTTTTGCAACTTGTATCAGCAGCACTGCAAGATTAAGAGATAGAAGAGATAGAATAGAGATAGAATGCCCTATATTGTCATTATGCTAAAAGTACAACGAGATTGGAGTGCTTCTCCTTTTCAGTGCAAACATACAAAATATGCAGAAATAAAATATATAGAAAAGATATAAAAAACAGTGAAACTCTATATACAGTGAGGTATAAGTGTGAATGGGTATGGAGGTGGTTTCAGTCCTAAATCTATAAATAATCTGTTTAGAAAAAGTCTCTGGCAAGCCTGTTTCTTACGTGACATTTCACATTCCACATGCAAAGTGGTCCCAGGTTTAGTTTTGGATATTTCTTGTAGTCGTCATTTGTAGCAGTTATTGAGAACAGTAACCACATGGAAAATAGACAGATGAAGATCACAAGCTCTCTTTCCACCAGTGTAGGAAAACTGTGTCCTCTACTATAGCAGTGGCTAGACCCTAAGAACTTGAACAAATACAATCAAATTTTAATTTCTAACCATTATTACAACCTTAGCTTTAATGGCTGGTGAAGCTCTGTCTGAATCGAGTGTTCCATCTTTTTATAATGAAAAACTGATTTCTTTTAAATTATCTTTTTAAAAGTCTAAGATTCGGAAAGGCCAAGTGAGCAGCATGTTCCCAACTGGCCAGAATGATTCTTTGATTGCATTAAAATGACAGAAAGGGCCAAAGGAGGGTAATATATAACCTGTAATTGCATTATGTTTCTCTTTTAGTCTTGTTAGCCACCTGTTCCTCGACGTACCCTACCTCATTGTAGGATATAACTGTTTCTTAGACCTGTTACCAACCACTGTGCACTTTGACAGGGAGAAGCATCATAACTGGCATTTGAATTCGTCACGGCCTGTGTTTATGGCTCATGCAAAACCGGTGAAAGTATATCACATGTATGAGAAGAGTGCGCATCAAGTTCCCGGTGAGGTAACTAAGTTTAAAATGATGATTGGTTTCCTCAGTGGGGACACAGGAAGTCCACGCTATTCTTTCCTCCGCTTCCTGCCCTGCAGCAGCTCAACAGGATGAAATAGATTTGGCCAATGACCGAACGAAAAGAGAAAAATCACAGATGTGAACTACCCTCAGGTAACCCCTACTGTTAGAGGTAGACTGGACATTCATAGACTCGTTTCAGAATAGTATACAGGTGTTTAACAAAAGATAAATGGTCAATATAAAACACTGTTAATGGCTTTGCTGTTTATTGACTGCTCTTTTTAATTATCTTTTAAGAGAACATTTGAGCGGGCGCTCTATTTTGAGTAAGTTCTCTGCCTCTGTATACACAGAAATGAAGTGGGTCTGTACAATAAATCAGCTCATGAATTTTTAAATGTGTGCAAGAGTAAATATTTGATTGTCCATTCTTGGTCCTGGAACATCATGTACTATGCACAATCAAATAAGCTTGGACCTGTTGTTCTGCAGCTGCACAGATTACTTTTTTTCTCTCTCTCTTTTCCCTCTTAGTTCAGTTCAACTTCTGTTTTTGGTTGATTTTATTGCTTTGAAACAATGTTGCCAAAGCAAAACACATGCATTTACACAAAAATCTTCAGAGTAACAATCACTATTAATGTATGTCACTGGGCTAAAATCCAATGTAGAATCTGTGTATGGTAGACGCACATGCAAGAGATGCAGTTGTAATGACACTATTGCGTTTTATTAGGTGCAGAAATTCAGTCATTGTCTGCGAAGATTCTCAGTCATCCAGGTCATCAAGGGCAAATAGACTTGGTTGTAGATACTCGAAGCCTCTCATCCAAGAGGCTTCTTTAGTTCTGGAAATTCAGTTTCTGGCCTAAAGTGAAGTCCAGATGGAGGTGTCTGTCTGTCCATACTTGCTCTGTTAAAACTGCTAATTAAGCCTGTATCTGGGCAACGTCTGTCTTGGTATTTTATCTCTTAGAGAGTAGATATCCTCAGCTCACGCTCTCTCTTTAGGACCAGATAGTGGCGGTGAAATTGCAGCATCATTGTATGCTCCATATTTAGAAACTCTTACTTTATCTCCTGCCTCAACTCCTCTTACTGCTCTACTGTCTCTCTTTTTCTTCGTCTCTTCGTCTCTATCTATCTCTCTCTGACTATCTACTGATGTCAAGCCAACAGATTTGGCATGGTAACGAGGTGAATGTCTAACAGTTACCGTAGTTTGTAACTAGTGTGAACTCTTGGACTTTGTGAATATTGGGCACATTGGCAGTCGGCTCTTTAACTTTGGACCAGACTTTGAGCAGTTGCAGCTTCCTCTGCAGCAGCACCTGCCAAAAAACGCCTCTGTGGAACAAAATCCATGGTCAGCGGTTTGTACAGAATGTTCAGTATGTACACTATGCTGGCTGAGTAATATCTCCCAGTCAGACAGTCCACTGTGTGTAATAGGAGGCTCTCTACGAAGGGGATTTTTATCTTATTTTGCAGAAAATGGCTTTACCACAAAGTTGATCTCAAGTGCTGCACTTTGCACAGAAGACAAGTCATTTCCAAACTCATTGCTCTATTTATCTTACCAAGCAGTGTCTTATGTCTTGATTGTCTTGTCACCATATGCTGACCCACTTCATGCAGCAGCAGGGGCAAAAAACCCTACTGTGTGGCAGGTCAGTGATAAGCAGACATGATTGTGAACTTACTGCTCTCTACCATCTGGCACAGGGCCATTGGATAAGTTAATCATTAATGGACTTTGCCATAATGTTATGACTATTGTTTCATATTGTGTAATTCATTGGCCGCTCTGAGTTCCAGATGAGACCGGTCATCAGCTGCACACAGGCACTGAAAGTTTCTGTTCAACTTCATGCAAGTGACCTTTTAAGACAAAGACAGGTAGGAACATCAACGCATGCAGCAGTGTCAGGCATCTGCTACATGAGGAGATAATGTATAGAGGAGACGTCAGCCTTTGGGTTTCCCCTTTCTGTATGTTACCAAGTATTTGCAAAATTTTGAGTCATTTTTGCTTTTGTGGTCCTCAAAGTTTTGTGCAGGTTTTTGCATGTATCTTTCTGAGTATGTTTCTAAACTGTGCTTTGCCTGTGAGTAGAGTGTGTATATTTTGGCCTATGCTCTTTTGTGTTTTTTTTAAGTAAGTAGACGCAAATGGGGAGAGAGGGAGTGAGACCTCCCTGGTGAACTGAAGCTCTGAACTTATTGATCAGGTACACTATAAATAGAAATCAGGAGAGTATCCCAGAGAACATGACCTCTACGCTAAAACATTCAACAAAAACTTCTTTAAGATCAAACAAGAATCCCATAATAAGGAGAGAGAGAAAGAACATTAAACATTTAGACATAAGTTTTTCAAGGCTTCTTGCATCAAGAACAGCTCCAGTTCTGAATCTACTTGTTGAATCTGTATCCTTTCAAATCCCTTAGAATTCTGTTAAAAGATGTGCAGCACTAAACCAGATGAGCATGACACAGATACTCATAGAAACTAGTTACTGTCAAACCTGAACCATGAATACTGCTCTGCTGAAAGATTGCAGGACTTTCACCACATGCTTCGTCACCACTCTGTGACATTCATTAACCCTCAGTTTCACTTTTGCTGACTTTGCTCCTCACTGGGGAACTGTGCTGCAGCTGTAAAGGCCATAGAAACTTTTGCAAATTCTACTTAATCACTGACTGAATATCAATTAAATAAATCACTGATGTTTCTCATGCACAGTGCTCTTACCTGAAGGCAAAGTCACTGTTCAGGTACAGGTCACTGTAGGTGATGGGTCACAGAATACACTGTAACACTGGTAATAGGCTGAGGCTGAGCACTTGCCCTTCTTATGTTAATTGCAGAAGTTTGTCTCTCCAACGTGCCAGACAGTAGACATTTAAACAAGGGACTTGTGTTGTGAGAACCCTCCTGCAAAGATTGCTTTTTGCATGCTTCATTGGACCATGAGGCATTTAAACCAGTCCACCATGTCTGATGTTAACAATGCTGTCACTGGGTTATCACGCGTTTACGTCATCTGCCTCGATTGAAAGATTAGATAAAGGATTCGTCAGCTGAGGACCTTAACGTATGCAGGTATTTTACCGACTTGGAACTGCATCCAAAATGGAAATGCCTATTGGAACGCAGCCCTGGTTTGTGAAGTGTTTTCTGCTTTTGTATACACAGTCTAACACACAGCTTTCGACAGGTCATTCGTAGATCAACAGACAGAACGAGCGTCACACTAGGTAAAGCCTATGGAACAAATGCTTTGTGCTTGCATGGGCCTGACGCTTAAGACTGAGTGGTGAGACTAAATAAACACACATAAGCATCTCCATAGAGCTCAGGTGAATTAAGGAGGGCAGAGAGCGTAGTGTGTCTGCACAGTAGAAAATAAACATTTTTCCATTGCAGGGTTGAGAGAATGGAATGCCAGGACCTTGTCAAGTTATCCCTGGAAAACAGCCAAGCTAGAGGTTATACTTGGACACTGTGGCTTTCGTGTGACCTCAACATGTTGCTCAGAGACAGGATTATGCGAGTGATAACGCTTTTTTTTTAACATGATTAAAAGGTCAGACCGCTGTTCATATCACTGAGTTAAAATGTATCTAAGAAAAAATTTAATTTGGTGAGTTTACTGTAAATACTTCAAGACTAAAATGCAAAAGTACTTCACACAGAGAAGAAACATTTGGTTACTCTACATCATTATGGCATAATTACCATAATTCTGTATCATTATGGGCTGAAGCAGCAACAACTACCTTCTCATCTCAACCATCTGGTTTTGCACTTTTGAGTACATGTAACTCAGTCTGGTTCTTGCCAGATATGTTTTACTTTTCAGATTCTCTTGGAAATCTTCAGTCTGTCTCTCATTTGCTTCCTTTGTTCTTTAGTTTGTCATTAACCAAAAATATGAACACACAGTCTTAAGTCATTGTGGTAGTTTTGAGCTGCATTGTGTTTACGCAACAGTTCTGACGCTGCTGTAATGTGTTTTTCCCATAGATGCTTAGTTTTAAGTTTCTTCCTCTGATTATGGTTACTTCCCAGTTTTCCTTGTGTTTATTCCAAACACACCACTGTTGACGCTCCAACAAATCGAACCTGCATCACCTGAAGTAACCAGAGGATCTTCCCTAGGAAAGATCTAACCAACACTGGGTGGTTTGAACAGACAGTTATATATGAGATGGTATATGCCACTGCTGCTGTGCAGGACAGTGTGTTTAAAACCCTGGTCGCTTGAGGCCTCAGAAAACAAGGCGAGCTGTTGACTGTCAGCCTGCGGTGGCCTTCAGATAAATGCTGCCCAGTCTTTTATGCGTTCCAGGGAGGATGATCCTTTGAAAGGATTGGAAAGCTCAGATGGGCCAGACCCACTGTTCTTAAAGGCCACGCTGTCTGTACCAGTGAACTTGTTCACTGTACATCAGAGAAGCACCTGCAGGGGGTCTTCAGAGGTCAGGGGTTAAACCCTGCGACATGCTCTGATATCGCACCAGACAAAAGACAGACAGACACTTGAAGGAGGTTTGGTGCAGCATTGATTTGTCTCTTTGAATTATTTTTGAATGAGTGTGTGTGTGTGTGTGTGTGTGTGTGTGTGTGTACGTACATGCAAATGAATGATTACATCTTTGTATTAAAGAACATTGACAGTGTTTTGCATGTTCTGTTCCAGTGTCATACAAATCATCTGTACTTTGCATAAAGTTCATGTCAGTATGGCATTAGAATGCTCTTGTTGGGACTTTAAACTTACTTCACATAGATGATTTGTTTTAGTCAACGCTCTGTCGCCTATCCAGACAGAGGAGTGTTTGTCACTGTGTGGTTATGAAGTCAAAAGGATTCATGCAGTTGTAGTTAGTTAGTTATATTTTCACTTGAAAACTAATTAACCGGGGTAATTATCTGCAGCAGTCACAGGATTCTATCATGTATCTACTCAATCATAAGTTTTCTAAGTGTTTAAATTATGCATAACTTGCAGTGTATGATGCTTACTTCATTACTAATATGTCTAACCCTCCTCTTTCAACAGATCAATCCGCCTCCACCCCTGTTCCCTACGGCGACACCCTTTCGAAAATGGGTTGATCGTGTTCTTTCATCATCCAGTTAACTAACTTGGAACAGGCCTCGGGCAGCACACCTCCTGATGTCAGAAGATTCAGATTCCAAGCCCTATCGCTTCCCTGTTCTGGAAGACCAGGATGAAGCCTCAGGTTGCAGAGCGTCCACCTCATGCGGCTCCATGCCGAGGGGGGCCTCAGGGTGCAGCTCCATGGCACAGCTGCACCGGATGGGTGGCTACAGCCAAGGCGGGCCTGACCTAGGCCTCCCCTCGGAGGGAAGCGACAGCAGCAGCCAGGACCCTCCCGCCTCACCACACAACCATCGCAAGAACACCCGCTCCCACTCGCTTCCCGAGGAGGACGTGGAGATGAAGAGCAGCGGGTCCAGCGGGAGTGGGACCGAATCGCACGGCAATGAAAGCCACGGCAACGAGAGTCATGGCAACGAGAGTCACGGCCATGAGTCGATGGGCAGCTCCAATGGCAACAGCAAAGACTCGGCATTGCTGGAATCCTCTGAAAGCAACAAGAGGTCAGTGGTGTTTGTGCGAATGATGACGTCATTAGTGTAAAGCTATTGTTCTTGTTAGCATAATAGCACATTCATCCTCCCTGTGTCCACTGATGTTTGGTTGGTCAGCAAACTCTGACTCACTTGGGCGAGAATAAATCAGATATTGATTCCTTTTTCAAGATAAAATTCTCCTGATCCAAACAATTTCAAAACTCTAAGTCAGGATGAGGAGTCAGCAGCAGGAGTTATTAAATGGCGTGAAGAGCAAAGGTCTCTTTAAAACAGGAAAGGCTGACACAGTTTATATCACTGACAGAAAAGCTGTTTGTAAGCTAAGTACTGTCCTCTTTGCGGTCACCTGCATGAAAATGAGGTTTGCTGATTCAACCACACAATCATAAATCACCCTGAAGCACACAACCACTATAATCAGTACGAAGCATTAGATGTGCAGAGATATGATAAGGCATCTACCAGTAGGTCAGCATGAAAGATAGAAACAACAAATACAGTAAAACCAAATCACAGCAGCGATGACTCACAAAAAAGGGTCGTAGCTGATATCTGTCTGTCAAAATGAAAAAAAAGAAAGTGACAAAACTAAAACTGAACTAGTGCTGAACTTTTAAGGGAGCCCCTGTGAAAAATTACTCTGGACTTCACTTTTCTACCTTTTGCCCTTGTAGTTAATCGTCGCATATTCATGAAGACTGACATCTCCGGGGTTTTAAAGGATGAAAAACCATGTCCGTTTTGCTTTCCACCACCACAGTCATAATGAATGCATGGGACGTGTTCGTCAGAGTTGACTAATGTGAGCCAAGACTCCAGTGATGGCCATCGAGCTTTTGGCCCGGAAGTGCGTTTGAGACATAAGTGAATCCTCTGCATTGATTTTCTCCGACTATGAGAGTTCCCCCGCAAAACTAAAAATGTCAGTGGAGATAGATTTGAATAACAGCTTTTAAATTATACTGCTATTATATTCAATGGCATACTCCCTGCCAGCTGAGCACTCCCTGTGAGTGACATGAAAGGAAACCTGCCCAACAGACATGTTGTTCGTCATAACAGTTTATTTTGGGTTTCATGCCCAGTGAGAATTAACTGAACGTCATTGCACTTTACCACAATTATTTGCCTTAACTGGATTTCATGTTAGCACACATTACTTACAAGTGACTCACGTTTTGTTTTGATAGAGACATGTGGTGTTTTTTTTTTTCATCTTGGTTAAAGTCTTCAACGTCGCAAACATAATCTGATTTGTATGTAGGGCACACAACATTGGTCTGGTCAGATTTTTACTCATTTTGTTTTGTCTTGCTTTTGATATGATCAACCACAATGTTTTCGCTACACAAATGTAGTTCAGCCTCTCTGGTTTTTATCTGTTGTGGCACTATTTAATGTCACGTACCAGGGCTGGGTGATGATAAAGATTTACAGTGTTTTTATTATAATTCTGCTTTTAGATATAAGTATTGGTATTTAGATTAGATCACATATTCTGGCTGGTTTATGATATCTGAACCTGTTGGTCAGTTGTGGATAATGGCTGTACTGCACTTAACTCCAGTACTGAAGCGGTACTTAGTTTAGTAACAAGAACAAAATAGTTCTAGATCTCCCAAAAATTTTATGGACGTGACTACAGGGTAACCAAAAATAGGTTTAGACGCAATGTTGTCTGCCCAGGAGACGACCACAGTGGGTCTAGAACAGTGGAGAAAAAAATAAAAAGACTGCTGTTCCCAGTATGGAGACTGGATTGATGTCATCCGGGTGGCTGGAGGATGTAGGCTGTAGGCTGAAGAGGCTGGCTTTCTCTTAATGCCATCTGGGTTGTGTCATGCTCTCCAACTCCTCGTTATTGCCACGGCAACATAGTGTTTGTCTCTGTTTATTTCTGGGCGGAGCAAGCAGAATTGCGTACTCTCATGTTCTTTCTCTCTCACTCCCAGCCATGCCTCTCTTACCTCGCTTAACCTTCTGAATCAGATTTTTATTTTTTTTTTTCAAACCACTCCCTCTTCCTGTCTGTATCGTACATCTGTCTCGCACACACACCAGCTCCCTCCCTCGTCTGCTGACGGGATGACTTTAACAACTTCTCCATCTCTCGCTTTGTTTCCCTCCCCTCACTCCTCCCTCTCCTGACTTGAACTTTCTAACCTTTTGTACTTTTTCGTAAACCACTCCCTCAATGACAAATAGACTGTCGCTATTTAGCACTTTTTTCCCCCTTTCCATGTCTGTCTGTAACTTTTTTCTGCTTCTCCTTCCCTCTCTCTCGCTTTTTCTCCCACTCCACCTCATTCACTCACTACTATAGAGGCCGCCTGTTTAAAAGACAAGCAATACAGGTTATTAAATGAAAAACATGATACTATTTGTACATTTACACTGAGATATTGACAATTTGCGATTCATCAAGTGACAATCTTCCAAGAGATTAACAGATTATTAAAACACCATGTGGAGTTTAGAATTTGTCTTGACTTTGGCGACACCTGTGGCCAAAAGCCACAGCGTCTGTTGTAAGCACCAGTTCCTCTTGTGTCAAATATCCCTCTCTCCCATCTGTTGCACTCAGCTGTACATGTAGGCCTTATGTATGAGAGAGAAAGAGGTTGTTGTTGTGTTGGAACAATGGAACAACTAATATACCTCTTAAAGGAACAGTCCCACATTTTGGACAGAGTTGATGTTATGAGGCTTTTATGACATAGAACAATAAAAACATAAGCAAAGTAAAAATTGATCTCCACAAATACATCACAATTTAAAACACAAAGGCACTGATTTCATTGGTATTTGCCCCCTTTATTGTGATAAATCATTAGCAGCTTTTTCACAGCAAACATTTTGACTTGCCACAACAAGAAAAGAACAGGTGTGACTAACAACATTAACAACGGATCATTTAACTTTCCCAGTGTGCCCTTCCAGTGAGTGATTGCATACAATACCAGAGCCACCAGAACTGGCTGTTATTCATATTCACAGCCGGACTTTTCCTGCTGTGACATGTCAATGTACACGCTGTAAAGTCCAATTGCTGGTTTATCAAACTGCCTAGAAAAAACAGCATCATGAAGGAAACGCTGTATACAACCAATGCACGGTTGCCTCACAGAACAAGACTTTATGACAAAAAGATATTTGGGCTAATATTTCCCAGAAGGCATGTGGGAGAGAAGAAGGTTCTGCACTGTGATGAGACCAGAGTTGAGCTGTATTCGATGACAGAAACATAACACTGTGGAGTATGGTGGCTGCAGCATCATGTTGATGGGGTGCTTCTGTGCAGCAGGCATTTGAATGTAGCAAAAAACTAAAGTAGTAAAAAAAAACCTGCTGCAGTCTGCAAAAGAAATGTGATTTTGGGTCATTTTCCATCAGGACAGCAACAGTACTTGAAAGTTGCTGTTCACTCACAGCCTCTGTACAACTTGACGGAGCTTGAGCATCAGAGCAACAGATGTTGAACATGACATTGTACAGGTGTATCTCATAAACTGATAGCTCAGTGTATTCTGTAAAATTAGGTCCCTGTTTTGCTCAGAGAGGCTATTTGCGAAGGTTTGTGTCTGTACTAAGTCATTTAATCCTGTTATTTATAGCAACATGTTGTATCTGAGTGGTGAGTCAGTGTCTCTAGAGAGCTGGTGATTTTAGTGTATTAGCGTACTGATAAGCTTGTAGGCTAATACAGTGGGCCACATACACAGAGCCCTGAGCTGCACTATGTGGTATTGCGAATTCAAAGACTAGATTGTGTAGACTTTACTGGCAGATGCCTTCCTAAATTTGTAGCATCATGTTTTAAATGAAGAAACTTGACCTAACTAAATAAATTTGTCTACTACTACTTCGACACATGTTTACTAGTGAAAATAATTAGTATATACATTATTTCATGCTAATTTATGTACTTTAAATTTGTTAATAGGCATATAGTTCGTTTACAGTTGAATGGAAAAACACGCCAGACTTTTTGCCCACTGGAGCTCCTCTTTAACTTATTCATATACAGTTGATTCACTGTGTTGTTCATGATTCTTCAGTGTAAGAAGATATCCTAACATACATGCAGTTAGAGGTCAAATGTTCACAGAGGCCGTCAGTGGAAGGTTTCATTCAAGACATGCAAGAACAGAACAAAATATATAATATAGTTCTTTAACACAATTATTTAGACACTAATACATGTTCAGTCTGCTCAGTCTAAAACCAGCTGTTGCATTCTTGAGTTAGACACCTGCTTGTGCTTGGAGAGGCTATTTGTAAAGGTGTTTTCTATTCTTAGCCAGTAAGCAGGTTATTCATAGTAACCTGTGTTGTAGCTCAGGTGAATCAGTGTCTCAGACAGCTGTTAATAGTCTTAAGTAAAGCTTGCTGGCTAATATAGTGGACTACACACTCACACGGTTGAGTGGACTGCCGACTCTTTTTAGGAGTCCAGCTGCCACTGATATGCAGTTCATGGCCTTGAATTAAATTGGCTAAAACTGCAGGTGGCATTCTGTGTGTTTGTAATTCTGTTACTGATTTCCTACAATCTTTGGATTGTTCTTGCTTTTAAATGAAAAAGCAACAAAAACAGATGCTGCCCACTCCCACTCACTGTGCAAGCTCAACTGTCGATGAAGTTGAGATTAGTACTGAAATAATCAGCAGTTTGTTACTCACCACTCTGCTGTGAATAAGAGGCTGGGGAGTTTTTAGAAAAATAATTGTACAGCTTCGGGGTGAGACAAAATTTTACTTTAATTAAATACCCAGCCCTACTTAAGAAGAGATCTCCCAGGTCTGAGTGTGGTCCTAGGTCTTGGACCTTGGAAAAAAGAACAGAGAGCAAAAATTATGTGATAACAATACAATAAACAAATGAATAATTTACCCAAGCCTTTTGGGGTGATACAACACATATACTGTGTACCATCACCTACAATTCAGAGGGCGTGTTGCCTACTCTGACCTATGACCTGTCCCTCCCTCCTCTGCTTGCAAACACCCTGTAATATCCTGATGTCTGCATGTTCTGCTCCTTTTCTTGTTTTATATCAACTCATACGTCTTGTCAGATTTTGACATGTCGCACTGCAGTCATTAATCAAGAAATAGCAGTAATAGACCTTTCTCATGAAAGACATTTTGACTTGTCATAGTAGGAAAAGCACAGGTGTTTCTAATAACATAAACAATGGATTTGTGTGTCCCAGTGAGCCCTGATAGTGTGACAGTGAGGCAGCATGAACACCAAGACCCTGAAACTGAGGCAGCTAAATGGAATTAAGACATCATTAATTTGATTAATTGCAGCTTTTCCTACTGTGACATGTCAAAATGTCTTCCCTGAAAAATGCCCACAGAACACCCAAATGAAAAATAGCCATTATTACTGTTACTAGTTACAGCTGTGTTGAGTCCCAACTCCATATCAGACACTAACAGCATACTGTATGCAACTGTTTTTTCAGTTAGTGTGCAGTTGTAGTTTACTTTTTGCATTGACTGACTGAATTATCTATCAAGTTGTGATTTCGCAGCATCACTAACAATGAAGTTTATCCTTTGTGCATCGCATTGTGGGACAGTTATGTACATCAGCAGCAGACTCAAAGGTTTAGTGCATTTGATAAACAACACTTAATTTTTTCACGTTCCTGTGTGAACACGCTGCATACTCAAAGCTTCACATCTTAAATTGACTCTCTCAGTTGCAAAATAGGGCACAGATTGGTTTTATCATGAGAAAGGTCTATCAAACCACCTAGTAATCACACAGAGCCTCCTTGCCCTTATCTTCACCTTGGACAGAGAAACACCATGCACATGCAGAGTAGAAACTAAAACAGAAACTTCCTCCGCCTCTTTTAGCATCCCAACGCAGTAACACATGTCCTCAGAGCGTGTGCACACAGACTTAATACCACATAGCAAATTAGCCTACTGTGATAAAGTCTCACACTAATACATGGTCAGTCTGTCCAGTCTAAAACCAGCTGTTGCATTCTCGAGTAGTGGAGGCTATATTAGACAGAATTAGCACCTGCTTGTGCTTGGAGAGGCTATTTGTAAAGGTGTTTTCTATTCTTAGCCAAGTAAGCAGGTTATTCATAGTAACCTGTGTTGCAGCTCAGGTGAGTCAGTGTGTTTCTAAGAGCTGTCGATTTTAGTGTATTAGTGCAGCGTTAAGCTTGTAGGTTAATACAGAAGGTCACACACACACATGCATACTCTTCCGCTGCATGCAGGCCGCCCACAGATTCAGAAACAGGCATGAGAAAGACACAGTACACGTTAACTTTGGCAAAAAAAATGTCACCACAAAGTCCTCTCTCTAGCTTTTCTCTAGCTTTCAAAGGAATCTCACAATCTCTCTCAACAGACAGAGGTTGTCATCTCATGACCTGAGATTGAAACTTCAGTCATGTGAGAACAGGTTTTTGCCACGGTGATGGTTATCATGACACAAAGAAGTTATCATGACAATCAAGCAAACTCCATCTGCTGATGAGGATGGTGAACTCAGAGAAATTCTAGTAAATGGACCTCGAGTTACGGTCAAATTGCTTTTGTCAAACTCCGGTTCAGGTCTTTCTCTCTTTACATGTAAATATTTACTTAGATTTGTTCAAATCTATTTTTAGTACAATGGAACAATTTCCTGAGGAATAGAGAGGGCAGCGCAAATATTGGGTTTTAACCAAAACGATATGAGAGCTGCTTATCATTGTTCTGCCTGTCCTTAAAGGAACCTACATAAGCATGAGTGAGATAGACTGTGTCATTAAAGATGCCTAGTTCGCCAAACAGGCATTGCAGACATTTCCTGTTTCCGTGCTCCAAAAGAGCTGTTTTCTTGACCCCAGAATTTCCAGCAGCACCTCTGCTGATAGTTGTATTTAGGGGCCTAATTGTTGCTGTACTGGCGCTCTCCTGCTGTGCGCCCTTTTGAGCTGAAGACTCTTAACTCACTTAAGGTCCTCTGGGAGGTGAGACTGACCTCAGACTTGGAGTGTGGTTTCTTTTGTTGTCTGACTCCCTAAATGAGAGGTGAAGCCACACGTACACTGGTCCTCTTTCACCTCCACAAGGGCAGAAGTCAGCTGATCTTTTTTCGGCTCACCTTAACAACACCCCGCACTGTGAAAATGAATATACCTTTTTTTATTATTATTATAGTCTAGGTATCTTGAGCATTTTACCAGAAGCAGGTGTCGCAGCAGGGTGAGAAGGAGTGTGAAATGTGTGAAAAATATCAGAAAATAATGGCAACATTTTGTCCTGTGCCTGTCGGTCACCCATTTGTTTATTTTTGGTCAACTATAATTTAGTGAAGGAGGAGTTCAAATCAGTTTGACTAAATTAGAACCAGTAGTGTATTTCTCCCTCTGTGTGTGTGTGCCTGTTTGATGTAATTTAAGTTTTTTTTTTTTCCCTATTTTGTTGCAAAATCTTCACGTCTTTGTCCCCCCCCCCCCCCACAGCTCGAACTCCCACAGTCCATCTCCTCCCAGCAGCTCTAACGCCTTCAGTCTGCTGAGCTCAGAGCAGGACAACCCCTCAACCAGCGGCTGCAGGTAAGCACAGTGATCTCATCCTAAGTTTACCATCAATGCTGCGTGAAAAATACATTACAAGTTATCCACTATTTCCATACTTCAGTCTTTTTTAAGAGGCTGTTTTCCTTGTCGCCATGTCTGACTTGCTGTTGTGCACGTGCGTGTCCTTGTGCAACTTGCAGTAGTGAGGAGTCTGCCAAAGCCAAGACCCAGAAGGAGGTGATTAAAACCCTGAAAGAGCTGAAGCTTCACCTGCCTGCTGAGAAGAGACACAATAACAAGTCCTCCACATTGAACACCCTGAAGTATGCGCTGCGTTGCGTCAAACAGGTGGAAGGTAAAGAGCACCTGGCATCAATCTTCTCTGTGCTTCTACCTTATGTGTCACTACCAACTGTAGTTTGTTCCTATTCACAGTTCATGAGGAAATGCATGAATGTGACTATTTATCTCACAAGTATGTCTTAGCAGCTAATGGTGAAGCAACAAATGCAATCAAGACTCACAGTAATTTGAGCAGGAGGGAACATTTCTGTAGGCAGTTCTATGGGTAATGGTCCATTAATGCTTGATTCTACCCTGTCTAAATGTTTACAGATGGAAATGGGTGGGTAGAGGTTCAACAGCACAGTCTTCAGCTTGGTAGTTCAAGAATATTATGACGCATTTCAGTGCAGCACTGAGACATTTTTCATCATTAAAAAAAGTAAAAGAGTAGATCAGGTTTTTATCAGACTCCTTACCAGGTTCATCATGTTGTTTTCATAACAATATCAGCTTCCACAAAACATCTGTTCTATATTGTGTCTATGTGTTGATCAGACTTTGATAGTTATTGTATCTGTTTTTGCAGCCAATGAGGAGTATTACCAGCTTCTGATGATCAATGACAGTCAACCTTCAGGACTGGATGTATCTTCTTATACGATCGAGGAAATAGACAGCATCACCTCTGAATACACCCTCAAAAATAATGTGAGTAATTAAATTATTCTCAAAATAAAACAGATATTTAAGTTCTTTATAGCTAAAGGTTTTGAGCAAAAATACTTTTATTTATTGTGTTTGTGCTGTTTTTTTTTTTTGTTTTTTTTTTTTTTTTAATTCATCCCACAATTTGGATTTTGTGTCTTCTA
Organism: Lates japonicus; assembly: GCA_033238685.1. Taxonomy (NCBI): domain Eukaryota; kingdom Metazoa; phylum Chordata; class Actinopteri; family Centropomidae; genus Lates; species Lates japonicus. The sequence goes on along the minus strand of BRZM01000010.1, from coordinate 10,871,835 downwards.
CAGGACATTTTCGCAGTAGCAGTGTCTCTCATCACAGGAAGGATCGTCTACATTTCTGATCAGGCTGCCTCCATCCTCAACTGCAAAAGAGATGTGTTCAAAAACACCAAGTTTGTGGAGTTCCTGACGCCGCAGGATGTTAGTGTGTTCTACAGCTTCACAACACCTTACCGGCTGCCCTCCTGGAGCATGTGCACCGGAGCAGGTACAAAAACGACACGGCTCTATGCAGACACACTATTGGTAATACCACCGAGGGCATCTTTGGTCATAATTACGCTTATGAGGACAAGTCATAACACAACGTCATAAATTTGTCTTTATGACAGAAGACACCCTATCATTAGACCCTTAATTCAGATAAGGAAAAACAGTTAGAAACCTCAGGAAGCCCAGAGGGAATCTCTTTTCCGGGGACAGATTCTCAACAGATGCTGTGTAAACAGAGGAAATGGGAATAAGGGAGAAACAGAAAGTGCAAACATATGTGAAGAATGTTTATCAGATGGGACATCAGGCAACTTCCAGATGCCGCCAAGCACTGGTAACACCTGCACCACAAGACCTTCAAATAGAGATAAGAGGATCTTATTACCTCATTTGCTTTAAGTGCTTAGAAGTACTTTGTATACAGCAGAAGAAACAAAATGACTGAGATTTTGGGATAGTATCAGAAATTTGTCTACAGCAAGTCAGCTGCTATCAACAGGTTCAGGTCGACCTGATCTTAGTCATTCATAAAACTGCCCCTTTCACTTAAGCTGCATAGAAGACATTCAACTGTCTCAGATGCTTAAGCAAAAAAAGAAAAAGGAAAGCTGTTTCCACAGGAACAGTCTGAATGAATTGTCTGTTTCTTTCAACATCTAAGAGAGCTCATTATATCCTCCAGTTTGACTGATAATAACCACACTTCTGTTGCCTTTAATCTTGCCTTAAAGCTGCACTTTTACTGTTGTGACTTATAAATAAACTCATTTTATAGATAAAATAAATAAAGGGCTCAACTCTGTATAAATCCATTGCATTTAAGCACAGAGCTGCGCTCCTACATGATGTTTTTTGATTGAATTAATCAAAGCTCAATCACCTGTGGGAGCTAAGATCCCAACTAGCATTCGGCCGGATCATGTTGCCTTTGAATTAAAATATTTGGGGTTTTTTTCCCCCCTTTTCAGAGTCGTCCCCGCCTGACTGCATGCAGGAGAAATCCTTCTTCTGTCGTATCAGGTGAGTGGGTGTTGGTTCAAACGCGGTGTCTGACCATCTGCTGCTCGTACCTGTTTGTGTTTTTTATTCATACCTTCATTCCACTCTAGATGCTTTTCAATTAGTTTGTGACATCATAAGCGTGTAAACTGTAATCAGATGCTTTTTCCAGGCCAGTGTTAATACATGTAGGCAAACGGGCGCCACACACACACACACACACATTTAAAACACACACACCTGCTACTTACTGCATGTGTCAGGAAGTTCCACTGTTTCTTTACAAACCTTAAATCTGATCTCAACGGTCACATGATGTCTGTAAAACATCATCACACTTTAGGTCTCAAACTCTCAAGAACAGCAATTTAATAACATGTATGTCAACATTTACTCACTCTCATTAACTATACACAGATTAAGCATGGAAAATAGCTACATAGCGCCCCCTCTCCCTGTCTTCAGGTTTTTGAAATTCAAACTCCATCAATATTTGTGAATACTTGAATGGAAAAATAACATCTTCATTTAATTTGGTTTGATTTAACTCTTCTTCTGTCTAATTTACAGTGGTGGTAAGGAGTGTGAGGGTGACCTGCAGTACTACCCGTTCCGCATGACACCGTACCTGATGAAGGTCCAAGACACAGTACATGCTGAAGACCAGTTCTGCTGCCTCCTACTGGCAGAGAGGGTTCACTCTGGCTATGATGGTGAGAACGTGATGGCAGCTTTTTGGAAGACAAGTTATGATTCTGATCTTACATATCTGCTTGTTTAATGGGGGTTTTCAGCCACTGCTACCTCTGTTAATCTGTCAGAAATAATCAAATAGCACACTCACTATTAGCATACACTGCAATTAAAATCTAAATAGACAGGAAGTTAGGGTCTAGGGAAAATATCATCTGTTGAAAGATAATAGACTAGTCCCAGTTCTATCTGAGACAACATACAGCTGTTTAATTCCTTCTCTCTTCCTTAAAGCGCCAAGAATTCCAACAGACAAGCGCATCTTCACCACCACACACACTCCAAGTTGTGTTTTCCAGGATGTGGATGAGAGGTAAGCCATGGCAGGAATCCTTTCCTTGCACAGAGTTCACTGAACTAAACAAGAAAAGTACAATGTGTACCATTTCCAGCTAATTAACTGAGATGATATGCGTTTTGTTCACATCAGGGCGGTTCCTCTCCTCGGGTACCTCCCCCAGGACCTGATTGGCACACCAGTTCTCCTCCACCTGCATCCCAATGACCGTCCGATCATGCTGGCCATTCACAGAAAGAGTGAGTCCACAGAGGCAAAAACACAGAAAGAATTTCCTGTGTCGGTACAGGAAATCTGTCCCCACAGTGTTCTGACTTTGTTTATTTTGGCTCTGTCTGCAGTCCTTCAGTATGCAGGGCAGCCTTTTGACCACTCATCCATCCGGTTCTGTGCACGAAACGGAGAATACATCATCCTAGACACCAGCTGGTCCAGCTTTGTCAACCCCTGGAGCCGCAAAGTCTCGTTTGTCATCGGGAGACACAAAGTCCGCATGTGAGTATTAGTACATAGTCTGTCAAACGTGTTAATCGCAAAGACACAAACAAGTTTCTGAACCAAAGTTCAAAGCTGTTTTATGGATCTTCATCAACTGATGTTTGTTGTTGTCTAACAGGGGCCCTGTGAATGAAGATGTTTTCGTGGCCCCGGCCTCCCCTCTGAGCGAGATGAAGACCATGGACTCTGACATCCAAGAGATCACGGAGCAGATCCACCGCCTCCTGCTGCAGGTGAGAGAGGATACGAAATGAGAGAAATTTAGGTTGACAGGTATGGATTATAGGAAGTTACTCAATTTCTCCATCTCTTCCTTTTTAATCTCCTTCCTCCCTCTCTTTATCTGTGACCAGCCGGTTCATAACAGCGGGTCCAGTGGCTACGGTAGTCTGAACAGCAATGACCACCTCCTGGGCATGTCCTCCTCTAGTGAGAGCCTAAACAAGCCTAAGATGCGATGGGAGGAGGAGGAAGTGAGCAGCAAAGCCCGACCCGTGAGTAACCCCAAACACCTGCAGTTTAGTACAGTGTGGTCCAGCCCAGGTGGATGGCAGGATCATCTCACTTTGACCTCACAGTTAAAAAATTTCACATTATCAAAATGAGTGTAACCGAGCTGAATTTGGTCTAATTAGTTGTATATAACTGGACTGATACTGACTATAGATACTATTTTGTCGCTATTTTACAGCGAACTTTTCAGGAAATCTGCAAAGGTATTCACCTTCAGAAAAGCCAGGAGCAGCAGACGACTAAATCAGACAACAAGAAGGGCAATGGCAGTAAGTCCAGCTGATAACTGCCTACATGTTTGTATGTTAATAGTTGAAAAGTATATCTAAGCCACAGAGAGAGTAAGAAAGCTGATGTGTCTTTTTGTGACTCAGCTGTTGGGGAAAATATCATTGTTGTTGTACAAATGACTCCTTCCACTACTCGTCCGCTAACACCTGGCCTCTCTCCAGTAGAGTCTGTACAGAAGTGCCCAGCGGTGGTGCGGCCCAAGGACTCGGCCGCTCCTCTCAACTGGAGGGAGACCGGGTCGACCATGGAGGACAGTAGGGCGTCTTTCCAGGAGGAGCTGGCCTTCAATGATCAGACTGTCTACTCCTACCAGCAGATCAGCTGTTTGGACAGTGTCATCAGGTACAAGGCTCACACGATTTTGAAGAATGGTCGCCATGATCCTGGTTTTTCCTGTTTGAGAGACTACCTGTATCAAGCCTGGTAAAAAAATGCAGACACTCATTATCGTTATGATTGCTGTAGGTACTTGGAGAGCTGTAACGTTCCCATCACCATGAAGAGGAAGTGTCAGTCTTCCTCTAACACCACGTCCTCTAACTCAGACGAGGACAAACAGAAAGGATCCAACAGCATGCAGGTGTCTGAAGGTACGTGGCGCTTCTTCAGGTTCACACCTTGAGAGGATACCAGACACTTATTGTCAGCTCATCATACAAAGCTATGGCCTTCTAAGGCCTTCACACTCCTTTCTCTCTCAGACTCTACAATGCCAGTACTGTGTCAGTATCTCTTGTTCTCTGTTCTCTTTGGCAGAACCAGCCTTGTTAAAGGATCAGTCTGGTCTCTCCGCTTTGGATGATCGAGATAAAAAGTCCAGTGATGCTGCCACAGCGGTAGTGGGCACTTCGCTGCCCCTACCTGTACCTAACAAACCAGAAAGTGTGGTGTCCATAACCAGCCAGTGTAGCTACAGTAGCACCATAGTGCACGTTGGGGACAAGAAACCTCAACCAGAGTCAGGTACAATGTCCTGAAAAACTATTAACTTCCGACCTGATATCATCCATTGTTATATTATTTATATTTATTAAACTAAGGTATCAGATCTTCAGACAAATGTACTCTCAGACAGAAGGAAACTGAGTTAACATACTTTTTAGCTTATTATGTTATTTATGGCTGGAACAAAGTTATTCAAAAATCAGATCACCCTTTCGAAAAAGTACTAGCCTCTTTATAGCAGGCTGCATGAAAATAACAGCAATATTTGCGGTTCAATAAATTAAAAAATTTGATATCACTGTGAAGAATTTAAGTCCACTCTTTGCTGAAATGCTTCAGCTCAGACACAACAGCAGGTTAAAGTATTTTTGATCCCTTTGTCTAATGATACATTTTGAAGATCTGAAATTACTCAGTGTGACAAATATTCACTAATAGAAGGAATTAGTGAATAGTTCTGTGCACACAAACGTTGGCAGGGTTATTGGGTCAGTTTGTACAGGTTCCTTCATTGAAAACATTGACTGTTTAAGTTAAGTTACTGATCAAAATCTAGTGATGCATTTGCCTCACAGAAGTACTTCCTGTACGCACTGTATTAATCACTGTAGCCAGTGAGTGAAAAAGAACAACCACATGATGGAGTGAACATGTTGGGACAGAGTCTGTAAGTGAATAATATTGATTATACTATAATTCAGTGGCTGTGCAATTGTTTCACAGTGTTGTCATTTGACCGCTGGTTTCTGATTGTCCTGAACATGGTTCCCACCTGTGTGATTGTCTGAAACTTTCCTCCATGTTTATTGTTAAGGCGTTTTTTTCATTGGCTTCCATTATATGTTTCAACGCCAGCCACTACGATGTATGATCAACATTGCTTTTGTCACTTTCACTGCAAATGTATCACATTAAACCTCCACTTTTCATTACTTTACAGTATGTTAAGGTTGTTTCCCCTGCTGTCGTCCATGCAGAGATCATAGAGGATGTACAAGGAACAGGAGAGACGGCGGAATCCAGCCAGATCCCCGGTGTTCTTCCTTGTGCTGTTTCACCTCCCAGTCAGGAGAGGGAGTCCTACAAGAAACTGGGGCTGACCAAGCAGGTTTTGGCAGCCCACACGCAGAAGGAAGAGCAGGCCTTTCTGTTTCGCTTCAGAGAGCTTCGCGGACTCACAACACTCAAAGCAAACTGCTCTCAGTACCTGGAGCGACAGAGAGAACAGACCGCCAGTGATGGTACCACCCAACACTGCACAAACACATCATATAAGAAGGATAATGGTTTATCACACATTTTAATTATGTTGAATTTTCCTCATTCTCATACTGGCCTCTTACTGACACTCAACAATTTTTGCTCTCTGACCCCCTAGCTGTACCCGCTGCTCGATCCTGCAAGCACGGAGGACTGGGTGCAGAGCCCACCACAAGGCGCGGCACACGGAATAAGAAGACCAAGTCGAAGCGAGCGAAGCAGATCGAGTCCTCGGACAGCACGGTGTCCCAACACAGACAACAGCAGCCGCGGCCTCCTCTTCTAAATCATGGCCTTAACCCGACCTCTTGGTCTCCCTCTGACACGTCACAGTCCACTTTTCCCATGGCCTACCCCGCCGTGATGCCAGGCTACCCCCTCCAGGTTTACCCCAGAGCCGGTTCCATGGCCACCCGCACAGACGCAAATCTAACAGGCTTTGGGGACAACCAGGCTGCCCAAGCCCCTCCCTGCCCGCCAACCATCCACCCTGCTCCCTACACCGCCCCCATGGTCACCCCCATTGTGGCTCTAGTGTTGCCCAACTACATGTACTCTCCAATGGCCCCCGGGCCTCCACCACCACAGCCAGTGTTCCATGCAGAGACTGGGGGCTTCCCCACCCAAACACAGCCTTTCAGTCAGGCTGCCTTTCCAGGCCAGGGCACCTTCCCAGCTCAACCCACCTTCGGTGTTCAGAATCAGTTCAGCTCCCAGAACCACTTTGCGCCTCAAGCGGGTTACCTGACCCCGTCGTTCTACTTCCCCCCACCCTCGGAAACCCCAAAGGCCCCCATGGAGGGCCAGTCTCGCTCCTCAACGCCACAGTCTGGGGGAGGTGGAGGCCAGGCGTCTCCGCCGTTGTTCCAGTCTCGCTGCAGCTCACCCCTCAACCTGCTGGAGCTGGAGCTCTCCGTGGACAGGCAGGACAGCACAGCACTGCCCTCTGGAGGACAAGGGAATAACACGACTGAAAGGGAGAAAGGAGAGAGAAGTGGTAGCCAGGCCAAGGAGAGAGAGCTGAAGCAGGTAAACCAGGAATGAAACCTCTTTTTGTTCCCTCTCTTCTTTCTCTTTCTCTTTCCTCTTCCTCCCCAAGTCTTCCGATGCCTATGACTGATATTCTTCACCTGTTACCTTCTTTAACTGTCAGGATAAAATGTCAATGCCTCGCTGAACTTTATCATTATGGGTTGTTTGGACCCCCGTCGGTAGCACCCCAAGACACTCAATCACATATGTCTTCCAGCCTTTTGGGATTTAATACCATCGTCACAGTGATTTCTCCACATTTCTCACAGTATTAAAGTGCAGTTTTTTGCTATTGTATTGCTATGCCATGTGTAAAGTCAAGTCAGTCTAGACTCCTTGGATGCAATGTGGCCCAGGGTGTTAACACATGATGTTATTATCCCTTACACCCTTTAGCCATCTCTCAGTCTCCTTGGTCCACCTGGACCCTTGTATTTCGAGGGCACGCCCTGTGTCTGTGAGCGTTTGTCTTGGGATAAAGTGTGCTCTAGGCTGAGGGCTTACAGCAAAGAGGTAGGCAACTCATCAGAAAACCTCCACACTTCTCCAATCCCATTCCTCCCCGATTCCATATGTCAGTTATATCTGTAACAGTTTCTCTTTTTTCCTTCTCATGACATATGATTTCAAGTCTGCACTATTCTTGTCTCTTCAATAAAGCATATTGCATAGGGTGGCATTGATTCTAAAGCATGATACTGAGAAACTGCAGGAAAACAAGTAATGTACTGAGTTACTTAAAAATGTCTACCAAATTAAACCAACACCGTATTATAGTACACAGTGGTACTATAGTAGTGCTGTATGTATGACTTTGTGCACACATACAGTACATCCACTCTTTGATTTTGCATGTAGGGCCTCCAAAGCTTGAACCATACCAATAACATGCCAGTGGAAATCTGTTTCAGCAGCAGTGGGGACATGTTATTGTTTTCTTTGTATTGTATGGTATTGTACTGTATTGGATGTGACCAGGAACGCACAAAGTAAGTATCTTCTGTCACACGTGAATCTTTTTCCAATAATATACTACTCACGCTCCTGTTTATAAATGTAATGATTTGTGCCCCTTTATATCAGCTGGGGAAGAATCAGGATTTTTGTCATGCTTCTAATGTAGCTCAACCTTAATGGTGTGGTATCGTGTACCCGGTGATTGGTGAGATGGACAGTTTTCCATGCTCACTGCAGAAATACTGTATACTCCCAATAGAGACTTAAAATGCAGAAGCAACTAATGACACTGCGTCTGCCTCTATTATAAAGATGCACCAGATTAAGGGAGTACTACAGTCTGCTGGCCAAGAGCTGTGAAGTCAACCTCCTCTTTAATGTTATCACTCTGATGTTTTTTTGTTTTTGCAGGCGAGTTCACGTGGCGATGGGAACAACAGTGATGCCAACTCTTCCTCCAGCGACATGTTGGACATTATTCTCCATGAGGACTCCTGTTCAGGCACGGGTTCGGCCACCTCGGGGTCCATGGGCTCAGGGTCCAACGGCTGTGGAACTTCAGCCAGCGGGACATCCAACAGCGGGACATCGAAGAGCAGGACATCAGCCAGTGGAGCATCGGCTAGTGGGACGTCCGGCAGTGGAACAGGTCTGAACTTAATTTTCAGCATCTTATGGATGCCATGGGATCAGGTCTTACTCCCAGATGTTACTGTATACTCGCAGAATTACGCACATGAGCCGGGGAACAGTGTGACAAAGCTTAGCAAAGCTTTGTAGTATTTTTGCAGACATTTGTGTTTTTGTAGTAAAGAAAAACTTTGTAGCAAATTTGTAATACTTCGCTGTTTGCCTGTTCTCAGGTAGCAACAACAGTAGTAAGTACTTTGGCAGCGTGGACTCGTCCCAGAACAGCCAGAAGGTCAAAGGTCACTTGAGCGGCAGCGAGGGAAGGCCCATGGAGATGGAACAGAACGAACAATTCATCAAGTATGTACTGCAGGACCCGCTGTGGCTGCTCATGGCCGACACAGATGACAAGGTCATGATGACCTATCAGCTGCCGTCGCGGTGAGTAGGACAGGGATGTAGCCAATGAGGGGTAGGATAGTGGCGCCGTAGACACTACTGTTTGATAGTTTAGCAACCCTGTGTTTGATTCATCACGTTACTGAAATCCAGTGCTCTGATTTAATATTTATAAGGCAAAAAGAGCTTAGAAACCTCTTATTGTATTCTCAGCAGGAGCCCAGCTTGTTGTCTCTGTTTTCAACAGCTGGAACCTGCCAAGTTAATTTTTTATACTTGGAAATGGGCACAAGATATTTCAGGTGCCAGAGCATCCCCAGCACCTACTTTCATTCATGTCAGTGCCCGGGGACTCATGATCTCATGATCCGTCCACGTCTGTCCCCTGGCTGTGCACACATCATCTCAAAGTGTCATCACTGAATCACGCCCTCTTTACTTAAGAAGTCTTAAACTTCTGCTTCAGAAGACCACTAGGTACTATTACTGCCCTATGTGAACAAATAACAGTTGTACAGCCTGTGTTTGCAAACTGTTTGTATTTCTTTCCAGTTGCATTGTTTCCTTTGTACATGAGTGACAGTGCATGTGATTTTCTGTTACGGTCAGCTTCTCTGAGTAGAAACAAAAATCAGTGTGTGTGTCTCGCACTGGAACTCTGTGGCTGCAGTGACAGTTTCTAACCACCAGATGGCAGTCATATGTTAACACAGTCAGTAGGTAGGAGAAGCCAGACAGTGAATGAGACTGTCAGCAGATGACTGTAGATGGTTATCAGCAGTGTCTCTCAGACAGCTCTGTAGGAAGTGGCAGGGACAGACAGCTCAAGCTAAAATCAGCCTTTTTTTTGTCATCACTGGTTTTGCGCTTCCAGCATTAAAGGTTTGTCATACAAGCCACTTATTTGCAAACACAACCCTCATAAAGGTTTGTCAGATGCGATTGTTGTGTGGTGTACTGAACGTGTCTGTGTTTGTCTGTTTGCCCGTATTTGCAGTGACATCCAGCGAGTGCTCAGAGAGGACAGAGAGAAGCTGAGGCTGCTGCAGAAGAGCCAGCCGCGCTTTTCAGAGGAGCAGAAGAAGGAGCTGATTGAGGTCCACCCCTGGATCAAGAAGGGATGTCTACCCAAAGCCATAGACGTCAAGGTAGAACCAGAATATTTACTTCAGCTCAGTGAAAAAACAGCATCCTTTATTGGAACGAGCGTTGATGAGCGTGATGAATCTTCAAGATGAGATAGTATTGGTTAATATGTCTGTGTTTTCCAGATGTGCTCCTGCTGCGACAGCACCTCAGAGGCAGCGCTGGCAGCAGAGGCGGTGGTGGCGGTGGGGGATCACCCAGACCTGGACATCGGCGACACAGAGACTGGGGGGGTCGGCTGCCAGCGGGGGCCCAGGGAAGAACCCTCGAACGCTGCCGTCGTCATCTCCTGCCACGGCCCCTCTCCGGGCCCCGGCTCTTAGACACAACCAGCCAGGCGATAAATTGCTCAAGACTTTCAGAGTGACTTTCATTACCCATAAGCCTCTTGTCCTGCACGACTGTGAGGAGCAACTTTTAAAGAAGGACCTACTTTGCATAAAGCATCAAACAGGCCTTTTGCTCTTTACACAGAATTCTTCATTACTGTCTCTGTCTTGTTTTATGAGTTGTTCCTGTTAAGATGCTGGGAGAAAACTGGCTCAAATAGTCAAGGCTTTTGTAGAATGTGAATATATGTAGTGGACATTAAATGACATTTCATTTTATTTTATTTTCATATACATTACAAGCTGCGCCAGGTAGGATTTATTGGTGCTTGCTGGGCTCCATAACTGCGTATGTTCTTTTCACTTTGTTCCTCTGTAGCACTCATCCATGCGCAGCGCCCAGACAAAGAGTTTTATGCACTGATTTGGAAATGCAGAGACGAATAAGGGAAATACAATACGTCCTTGTACACCAGTAGAGGTCAAGCAAAACACCAACCCGAACGGAAGCTGCTTCACTCACACGCCAGGATGTGGCTCAGTGGTGTTCTAACTGTTGTGTTCATGATTGAGTTCAGTGTTTTTTTTGTGGTGTCATTTCCTCAGTTACAACAACACTGGGCTACGTCAGCGTGTGGTGAGAACAGGTGGAGCGGTTTCAGTCGCACTAGTCACACACGTACCCATCGAGCACCAAATTGAACACACAAGTGCACTTTTGTGGGCTGCACTGGAAGAAGAGGGGAAAAAAACATGAATGAGACCAGACTCTCTGCAGCGTCTGCTCAGATTTGTGTCCGGAGCAGGCATGGACTCTTTGACGGTGTCTGGAGCTTTTCACCACCTCCATCCTCAGCAGCAGTAGAGGATATAACTCAGATCCTAACTCGAGTAAAAGCAGTAAAATCACAATGCAAACATCAGAAGTTCTACTTAGGCAGAAAGGCCTGTTTCAGAATGTTACATTTTTATTGTTGCAGTGACATGTACACAGCATTTTGTTTGTAAGTTTATATTATAAACTCTTAGGCAGCTGAATTTATAACAATGTAACATATTTGTTATGGTATTTTATATAGCATGAAATGGAAACTCTTCTATAATGTCACTGAACCCCAGGAGCAATGGAGGTGGTGAAAACGTTGAGAAAAAGACAATCAGGTGCAACACGTACGTGTTATATAATTTCTGAGGGAAAACTGAAACATTAAATGACATAACATTTAATCTTTAAATGTTCCCCCCTCTCTCTCTGACAAAAAAAAAAGTTTGATTCCTTTTCAGAATCAGAATCAGAATCAGAATAGACTTTATTGCCAAGTAAGTTTGCACATACAAGGAATTTGTCTTGGTATATTGGTGCTAAAGGACAGTTATAGTAAAAGAAAAGAGTGAAGAGCAAGAAGCAAGAACTATATTTACAAGGAACATAAATATACATGATTAAAAAGTAAAGTGTTTGCATAATTTCATTCATCCGTTTCTCACTAGATGTAGCATTTATCTCGGTCATCAGCTGTGAAGCTCTCGCTGACTTTTATTTCTCAGCTGCCTCTTGTTTAAAGAAACTGCTTATTTAATGCATTTCAGTTCTTGTGTGAATGTAAGTCTTTGACTCTGAGCATAAACATATATATTTTTACATAAAAAATGTGTTTCTGTATAAAAACAGATTTATGTGTTTTTAAGTTATGATGGAAAATCCAGCTGAAAGAGCAAGCGGGACCAAGATCATTAATATTATTTTTTAAGAATGTGAGTTGTGTATTCAACATTAGTTCTCACCACGGACTGGAACATACCAGAGTAGTATGCTGTTCTGTTTTATGGTGGGCGCTGAATATAAAGTTGAGGAGAATTGATGTGTTTTTCCCGCGCTTTATTTTAAAAGTGTGCCACCTGACACTCGAGCTGGTCTGATGTTGTCCTTCATAAACAGAGGAGCATCCTGAGACTGAAGCTCGTTACCGTTCAGAACAAAACGTGTGGTCACTTCAGAAGGGTTTTTTGGGGGTGGGGGGTGTTTAGGGTTATTGCACGGGTATAAAGCAGCTCAGACAGATGTCAGGTGACTGCGTGGAGAGCTTTTCCTTCACTTTGAAGCGTAATGCTGTAACCTGAGAGGAAACGGTGCTCTTTGTCGTCGACTTGAATATACTGTGTTTCCTGAATTTGTCATTTGTCTTTTCTGTTATTTGAATAGACGCTGACAGCAATGCACCTTTTACTTTTATTTTTTCGTCTCTTTTTCTCCTCTTTTTTTTTTTTAAATGGAGATTTTCTTTTATGTTTGTTAAATTTTCTCTAAAATAAAATGTTGCCTAATTTACAGTGAAGTGTTTGGATGAATCAGCTTCTTTCACTCGCGTCTGACAGTTTAAACGCTTGTTGTTTGCACAGCGACAGATCGGCGCACATTAAGTTAGAAACTGGACAAATACTGGAACCGGTTTGAGATCGCAGCTCAAATATGTAGTTAAACACATTCATACGTTGTATTTTTAAAAGAGGAAGATCGGTCTGATGTTTACAAAGATAGGCGATTTGTTCTTCCCTGTCCTAAAGTCATGACATTCACCTTCCCGATGCAAATGTCTGTCACTGGAACAATAGCAAAGACGTGCTCAGACAGACCATGGCTCAGCAGGCCCGATCAAAGCGACCTCCCATCCTCCTCTTTCCCTTCCCCGTTCACACCTTCGTGCTTGTTGCAAGTTGAGGTCGAGGTGCGAAAATGTACAACCTTCCCTCCTGCAGCGACCGTTGGCACCTCTAAATCCGGTCTAGTCACCACACAGACACGAATCTGAATCAAGTTCATAGTCCTGGATTAACTCTCTTTGGTGTTTTTTCTTTTTTTTTTCCTTTTTCTAAATAACCATAGGAGTTTAACAGTTTAAAAAGGAGCTGGAGTTAAACCTGTAGTGATGGAAGAAGTACTCACATCTTTTACTTGAGTAACAATAGCACTTCCACAATATAAAAAATAAATAAATATATTATGTCCCCTTTCAGAAGTTGATCATATCTTGCAGTACTGGATAGATATTCTGCATGTGTTGACATGTAAGCAGCATTTTATTTTCACAAAAGTCTCTAAACTAACTAGTGACTACAGCCATCAGATAAATGTAGTGGAGTAAAAAGGACAGTATTTCCCTCTTAAATGTAGTAGAGTATAAAGAAGCCGAAAATAATACAAGTAACGTACAGTATATATACAGTTGCACTTTAATCTCTAATGCATCATATTTTAAAAACCCATATATATGTTTTGTTTGAATAGTCTTAATCTGAAAAGTAACTAGTAACTGTAGCTGTCAGATAAACGCAGAGGTTGTAAGTACTCCAGTGTATTTACCTCCTGAAATGTGGAGGGGTGTAAAGAACCATAAAGTACACATGTAAAGTACAAGTACCTCCAAACTGTACTTAATTACAGCACTTGAGTACTTAGTTACTTCCCAGCTCTGGAGATGTGACAAGTCAAACAGGAGAATTACTCCACACTAATAACCCCAGGGCTCACCATATTAATCTTTTTCTCTGTCATTTCACTAAAGATCCCTCTCAGCAGGGGTGTTTTAAGACTGCGGACAGTGTAAGAAACGACACTTGGAGTGGACATCACAGGAACACCAGACGGGATGTTTGACTGGAGACGGATTGCTGTCCTTTCTTATTCATTTGTAGCCGCGGGAGCTGATGGTTGCAGAGGCAGAATAGTGTCTGTGGCTCTCACCAGGACCACAGAGGTCACGTCTGAGGATGTAGACACAAGCTCTCATTGTCTCTGTGAATTAGGATAGGCCTCTTGACCCCATACTAATGCTGGTATCGGATGGTACAAACAGATTTTCATAGATTATTTGTAAATAAATTTTATTAGTCATATTCAGTGCTGTTTGGCAAAATACTAGAGATTCTTATTCTCCTGCATGACAGCCCCATATATAACATAGCACCATATAAAGTAAAACTGATTTAAAAAGACACTGAAGAGCCCAGAGTCATGACTGAGCAAGTTATTTGTGCCTGTGTTATTTTAAATTTAACATCAAAAAGCTAAAGTTATAAAACCCATTTGTCAAGTCCTCAGCCAGGCCTATATAAGGAGTGTGTGGATTACTCATTTCACACCTCACAAATGCCTACGATGTGCTAAGGGATCTTGGAGAGAGAGAGAGAGCGCACACAAATGGCCCACAATTGCAGAGTAATAACTAACATCTTGAAAACAGCCGTGGGCAGTTGGTTAGTGGGATCCTCGTGTGTGAAATGAAACGTTTTTTTGTTTTTTGAGAAGAAGCTGCTGCACAAACAGAATTTAAAACAATTTGTCAAAAAAAGATATTTATTGAGAAGTTGAAACTTAGGCAGATCAGATGAGGTAGCTCACTAACAGCCATTTTACATGTATAAATACAAAGTTAAAGACAGCCTAAACAAGGAATAATTTACACACAGCTAACAATGCATTTCTGGTGGGACACCTATCGTCTATACAGCCCAGTCATATTCAACAAGTAAATATTTACATATGCATTTACCCCCTTCACTGAAGGCAGGCCTATACAAGGCCAATACACTTCCAAATGAAGACCCTACTGACCTCTGCAAAACAGATTTAATTACATACTTTATTTATTAAATACATTTTAATTGTAGTTCCAGAATAATCTTACAAAGAGCTTCTCAGATGCCTTTTAACAAGTTTCATCGCAGCAGTGTTTTTGTCATGTACTGAGGCCTATCCCACACAACATCCTACCACAAAGTATTTAATTGTCTACTTTACTTTTAAACATGCTACTCCTTTTTTAAATGGTCTACCAGGGTCTCCAAACTGACTTGGAGTAAGTTAAAGATGGCGAGCTCAACATATCCTGGCCGTCAGTCTCCTCTGAAGAAGAGACATGACTCTGCTCTGAGTCTGTCTCATCCAGGTCAGAGCAGAGGTCATCGGTGGATGTGGTGGAAGGGGCTGGGGACACCAGGGACGTGTACATGCTGTCAGACGGGGACCAAGTGCTGTTGCTGCCGGGGTAGTCCGCCACGGTGTCCGGCAGCATCACCCGGAGACGGTCCTCGTCGTTCAGGGGCATGCTCTCTAGGAGGTGGTTCAACAGCTCCGCGGCCTCTGTTGGGTCGATACCCGGGCAGCTGGACACGAAAGTGTGCACGTCGTGCATACACTGTATGTAGCCTGCCGCAAACCGCTCACACGCCTCTCGGTTCACAGCATCCACTTCTACGGAGAGAGGAAGGAAGCACAACAACCGTTAGCTCTGGAGTTAGTTCAACTCAACCGTAAACGGTCAGACAATTACAAACGCCCGGTTCTCTGTTCTGATTGGCTGGCCCGCGGTTGAAGATGCACACGCGCACCTGTGGCCGCAGTACAGTTGATTGGAGTATTAATACGCTTACCGTTATAAACTAATTTTAAATGTGAAGTTTTGAAGAACGACATTGCTTGGCGGAAGAATGACATATAGGTAGTACGCTACATTTAACAATTAGGTTCATAGTTTCTGGTTAAAAGTAAAATATTGAACTACTGCTTAATGGCGTACTACCGAGTAAACGTGAACATGAAGTGTTTACCTTGAGCCCGGTTTTTCAAGATGCTCTCCACTCGTTTCACTGTCATCTCCAGGACCTCAGCATTCTCCATCTTTGATTGTAACTGCAACGGGGGACAAAAAGAGTAAGCAACAAGCGCTCACAACACAACTAGCTACATTAAGATTTACTAATGTGGTTCATTGTCGGGAATTACACTACATAAAGCCCATAAATGCATCCGTATTGTCTTACATCTGTGTCCGCGACGAGAACTCTGAGTTCTTGTAAACTTTCATTGATGCGGGCTCGTCTTTTCTTCTCGACCAGAGGTTTCCTTATCTGCCAAAACAGTAAGGACAATTGGAGTACACTTGGTCAGTTTGCAGTCAAGCTAAAATAGAAACGTTAACATTAAGTGCTAGCTTAGGTCCCTTACCTTTCTGTCAGACTTGACCCCACTGCAGTTATCACCTCTGTCCATTCCGTTTGTGTTGTTGCGAATGGGGGCCATGTTGTTGGAGTTTAACCCAGGCGCTGCCAGAAGCCCACCGGACGAGGAGGTCGGTGTGTAAATCCAAAGAGCCGTTACAGCTCGTCAATGGGGGACAGATGGCCGGGCGATCCCAGCGGCCAACAAAGCTTGCAGAGAGGCTGGGCTCGTTAGTGCTGCTCTGAGGGGGCATGTGCTAGGTATATACGACGGCTCATTTACATGTGAATAGGTGAACTGGCTACGAGAGCATGATACATCGAGGGCGCGCAACGCTCGTACCCGCCACTCACCAGTGGTGCTTTTGTCCCAGCTTCTGCCTGAGCTATGCAGATCCTGACACAAAGATGAAAAACATGAGGTAAAACTGGGCCCGAATAATGTGAGACGTCTGTAGCTACAACTGAAACACACATAAGATGAGTATGAACAGTAATCAAACATTGATTGTACATACAAACTAGTCTATGGTCCAAATTTGTCTTATTTTACCCAGCTCCTTTTGCAAAATGACATTTAAGCATTCGCCCTTTAATGTTCAAATCCCTAAGCACTGCCTTTTGAAGAGTTCTCATCACTATGGGCCATATATCTGCCAATTCTCACATGGCATCATTAGCTATCACCAGCTAGGCCTATTTCATGCTTGATTGTGAGCCATCAGTCCACCTATGAGGACGAGGCTAATGCTCCACTTCTGGGGGGGGGGGGGGGGGGGAATTGGAAGATAGGAGCCATTTGTCAAGTACATCACTCTCATGTATAAAGAGCATAAAGAGCCTGAACCATGTTGAAATGAACAAGCAGCCCGAGAGAGTGTCGAGCCTATTGCAGTGGCAAACAAAAAAGATATAATCCCTATATTTAGAGGGTGTGATTACCTGTTTCCATTGCTTGTTATAGTTCTACAATAATGATATGATCTAAGATACATCATTAGCTCAAATATTCTATATTGTTCAAATTCAGCACACTGTGCGGCTTATGCCTGTAGTGAGTCATATGGACACGTCGTCATGACTATTCACATATGGTGAGAAGAGCTGTGTTTATGTCTGTAAATTCGCATGTGTTGTGTAATTTGCATTTAGAGGGGGGTGTGCACTGGTACATATAGTTTGGTTTGCAGTGATTTCCACTGTTACACTTGTAGTGTAGTACACTTATGATGAGTGTTATTTGGGTTTTAGCTAGTTTAAAATGAATAATTACATGTGATTATTCAACCACTGACTCTTAAATCTGTAAGTTATCTACAGCCACAAACCCACTTAACCACAGCCAGTGACAGATTTAATGTAATATCTGCTTAAAGGATTATATCATAAAAAACGCTCCAAGTACATTGTATTACATTATACTCAACTGTACATGATTCAACTAAGGCACACATAATTAGTAGTATTGTACAATACTATGTGCATTACATGCCTTACTGAGCCCATTAATAATTGAACATCATTATTATCATCATTAGTATCAGTAGTAGTGACCTAGTGTCAACTTTATTGCAGTCTAGTAGCTGGCTGAGAGTTTGAAACATCCCTACATTTCCGGATGATAGTGTTGGGAACATGGTTGAGAAAAGGAGATGCAGCTTTAAATAAAACACGGAAAGCACTACCATATCTGGCACTTGCCTTCATAATAAAAGCTTGATATATTGTACTGTCAACAAAACGGGATATAAAGTGGGGATTTCCCGTCTTAGATAGTTCTAAATATTGAGTTATATTTATATGTGTGCCAAAGAGCCAACAAAGTGCGCATTTCGTTTTGAATTCAAGCGTTTTAGCCGAACGGGGACTCTTATTTTGACAGCGGCGAGGCGGCTTTTCCTTCAGACCCACACAGTGCTTGTTCGTCAGAGAAGACGCTCTTCTGAGGTCACTGAGCCCCGGGGGCGAGACTGCACCGTCGGTATATAATCTTCCCGGCTCGGTGGATGAGACCAGCGCACTGAAATCAGAAACGAGACAAAACAAACATACACTCTACAAACAATCATGGTGAAGATCACTTTCCAGCCAGTTTCGGCGCAGAAGCCTGAAAAAGAGAGCGATGGAGACAAGATCATTATATCTCAGGCTCATGTGAGTTTGCACACTTTGTATTTCTTTATTTCACGTTGTGGCGTTTGTCTTGTGTAGTAGCCTTTACTCCTTTAGCTAAACTGCTGTAGCTAGACTGTTTTCTCTTATCTGTGATGTATGATTTGTTTGTTAATGCATCATCATGTCACTTGCTGAGATTTAATTTCACGGTCTTTTTAATCAGGCAAAAAACCTTGTATATGAACAATAGCTATAATAGCTTTATGCGACTGAATGGATTAAAATCCCATGTACTGCAGTTTATTATCCTGCTTTTTGCGGGTGCAGTTTTTGTAGAGTAATATTTCTGACAGAAAATTAATCTTATTGTGGAACAATGTTATAATAACAAGGAAATAGACCTAATATTGCAGACCATCACAGCCCAGCCTGGGGATGTTGACATTACGTCACCTTGTTTGGCCACCGCGAGGACACACTGCAGAGGGCTGTCCAGTGTGTGCCCCCAGCAGAATATGACACCATCACTCTTGAGTGGTTCATAAATTATTCACATTGAAAAAAAACTCTCCACATTTCTCTGTAGAAGTGGCAGGTGTGGAAATAACCTCACTTTTTTTCCCACACCCCTTTTTGTTAAGATGGTAAAACAACAGAGCTGTCAGATGCGGTCACTGCAGCAGTCAGTGACGTCACGAGGTGTTATACCCCGTGGATCCTGCAGGTAGCGCCTGAGAGGCAAACGCCTATGAGAGAGTAGTAATCCAGGATTACTGTATGTTGTGTGTAAACAGTGGATATGGTCCAAAGGCAGCTTAGCGTTTTTGTTCTTTCTCAGAATTGGCATTTATTTAAAAAAGAAAAATCAGGTTATAGTGTAGTTATACATAATCTTGTACTTTACGAGCAGGCTCTATAGGAACAATTGAGTAGATTTGTGTTAATTTGAAGGTACAATGAAAACCAATGCCCTGAACCTAATCTGCAGCATGGCAGAATCCAGGTCTTTAGTTTTTATGCTCCAGTACTCAAACACAGGGCTCAACCAGTGTTAGAAGATAGATAGATAGATAGATAGATAGATAGATAGATAGATATAGTTAATTGTGCATAAGTCTTAAATTAGCCCGATCATGTTATCTCTGAGTTGAATTTGAATTAATTGTTAAGGAAGTCAGCCTTGTAACAGTAAGTCCAGCTTTTCTTAGCCTTCTTTCTGGACCACCTCCCAGGAGTTATAGATAATTAGATATCTGGCACATAATGTCCTGTCTAAGCCTCATCTTTTTTCCCACAACACTCTGTACACAGTGAACATCACCTGATGACGCATCCATCACTTATACAAACACATTTTTTTCACCTGTTTGTTACGTCAACATAAGTATAACACATGATCATCTCAAAGGCTGTATGAATTCTGATTGGCTGCGACACTAGTCTCGGCGTCAGAGCCAATGTGTGTAGATCTATTAATATGTCCGCCTCTGGTGAGGGACTCCTGCTCCACGTAGTTGTTCTCATTATGACTCCCACTTAGGGTGCTAGAGAACTATCTGCAAATATGGAGCGTGGAAGTAGGCCTCCAAGAATAGACCCAGACGGCCACGTGCCAGCATCTTCGTCAGAGCCTGGCACAATCTGCTCTCCCTGCTTCCGCTCACCATAGCAACAGTAGTAAGGAGAGGCAGCAGATTGACTGAGAGACTGTGGGTGGGCATCTGGCGTGCCTCATTCCAGTCCGTTCCTACGTCTACCAGATTTCCTCGCTTGACTAACGACTAGGCAGCAGCCTTTCATCAGAATTAACTCTGTTACGATTTGGACTTTATATGGGAAAGCATTGCAGTGTGACGGGACATTATGTCCACTGATACTGAACTAAATATGATTCATTTCAATTTAACAACTAAGCAGTATCATTAAAAATACATCAAACTAAAATGTAAATCTACATGTCCTTTGCATCATTTTACACATACTTTGAATTATTAGAAAATTTGTTCACCCTGACCTGTCCTCTAACCAAGCAGTTATTTCTCTTTACAGGAGCAGCTGGTTCTTCCGGTCAGGTCCAAGAAGCCGTTTCCAACTGGCCTGTGCTGCCTTACCTTTGGTCTGGTGGTTTTCATGTCAGGACTGGTGCTGGCCTCTGTCTACATCTATCGCTACTACTTTATACCTCAGGTCAGTTCAGTCTACCTCTTCCTACTTCACCAATAGTAAAAAGTATACAATAAGCATGTAAAAACCTGTTTACACAATGCTAACTCAGCTCTGTTGCGTCCCATTAGCAGATCCCAGAGGACAGCTTGTTCCACTGTCGGGTTGTCTATGAGGACTCTGTGTATGCTCCTCTGAGGGGGCGGCAAGAACTCGAGGAGAATGTCGGCATCTACCTTGACGATAACTACGAACAGATCAGCGTACCTGTGCCACACTTTGGAGGCAGTGACCCCGCTGATATCATCCATGACTTTCAGAGGGTAAGTTAAGACATCTGTATGTTGACTGGTTTCCTCTCTTTACACATTCTTGTTAAAAGATTTTAAACATGGCTCAGGTTTGAACCCTTTTCCTTTTGTTCCAGGGCCTCACAGCTTATCATGATATTGCTTTGGACAAATGCTACATCACCGAGCTGAACACGACCTTGGTGATGCCTCCACGTAACCTGTGGGAGTTGCTCGTCAACGTCAAGGTGAGACACTCACTCACTTACTACATTCACTGTTAATGTCACTGCTGAAGCTGTTGTAAAAGCATTGTTAGAGATAAATGGCTGTCTGAGAGAGTGAAGGACAGCGTGTTCACATCTTCCTGTCTGCAGTGTTCCTCCCACAGACAGATCAAACTGAGTGATTCATGTGTGTCTCTTTGCCACAGAGAGGGACGTACCTTCCTCAGACTTACATCATCCAGGAGGAGATGGTGGTGACAGGGAGGGTGAGGAACATGAGGCAACTGGGCCCATTCATCCACAGGCTCTGCTATGGCAAAGAAACCTACCGCCTCAGACGCCGCAACCAGCGCAGACGTGAGTACACACACTTTTCACACTTCACATTTCCTTCTCTAGTCTACTCAATATGAGATGCTAAATAATGAGCAATGAGTGCTGGGTGACTTCCGCTAATTTATCACCTTCTTTCACACCAATTCTTATGAGATGTTGAGTCATGTGACATGTCCTAGGTCACTGTGATTGCTCTGTACTCAAGAGGGAGGAAAAGTATTCCTCCAGTGAGTCACAGGGAATCCAGTGTTCAGTTTTAGTGTGTAGGAGCAAACTGTGAGTGAGTGACCATGCAGAAATAAGTACAACCAGAACCAAATAGGGGCTTCCTGAATATTTCAGACAGTGTGTCTGCATTGTAAAATCCTCCCCTAACAGCCTAGCAGGCAGTGTGTGTGTGTGTGTGTGGGCACTGCCTGGGAACTTCCTGCTACTTGTGAGTCACTTGTAGTGCCGTGGACACATCCACACAATGTGGAGGTGGTAGTGATGCGCATGAGTGCTATCTCTTTCGTTGCTGCCTTTGATTGGCATGAGAGCTTCAGAAATGATGCAACAAACTTCCCCTGAGTACATATATGGATGCAATTTGAAGGGAATCACTTCTGCTGATTAAGAATGTACAATGTAGGCATTGGTCGCTGTAGAAACAATATGAACACTGCAGACCTCGACTTTCAGTACTGAACAGATTTTCTAAATGTGCCTTCTCTTCCAGGTATTGAGAGGCGTGAGACAAAGAAGTGCCACAGCATTCGTCACTTCGAGAACACTTTTGTGGTTGAGACTGTCATCTGCGACAGAGTCTAAATCTGAGGCGGAAATCACAGCCATCCAACACTGAAGCCAATTTCAAACCATACCTCTTGAATTATTTAGGCTTTTAACTGCACTTTAAGAGCAAGTATTTGTCCAACAGTTTCAATTTCAGTTTTAATGTTTGTTTTTTCATTTTCTTTGTTTTTTTTGTTTTTTGTTTTTTTGTCTGAAGTTGGAATATTATTTTATTGTTCCTGTGTGATGTTAATGTCTTTTTTATTCAGATAGTCTGTATATTTGGATGATGTTATAAATATGTTTGGATATATCTGTAGCTTGTCATGTGCAAAAGAAGTTAATGTTACTGTGTGTCAGTTTGTGACATTTTCATCAGAGGACTTGATTTTTATTTTAGACTTGTCCTTATTGTTATTCAGTACTGCAGTGCACCGTGGGTGATGGTACAGATACTTGGACGCTGCTTGCACTGTGCACTTGTGTGAATTATTTGTTTCTTGGTTTTTATTTTATTTTGTTAAAATGTCCGAAAATGGCAAAACATACCTCATGTAGTTTAGATGTTTATTTGCTGGTTTTTATCATTAATGAATGGTGTACATAACTTTGATTGTTCCTAAGCAATATATACTGTAAATTGATTTTCTTCTGGATTTCATATTGTTACATGCATAGATTTATATCTGAAATCGACTCGGTTTGTGAATGATCATTTCTTTATGGTTTGTCTCAAAATTTTCTTTGGTATCACACCTTCCTACTCCTTGGATATAAATGGCTTTGACTGTAATTAGTAGCAGTGCTTTAGAGGGACAAAAGGAACCAAAGTCTGCAGTCAGCGATGCTATGCTTAGTGTTAAGGGTATATGAGATAATTAGAAAGAATGCTTTATAGTCTAGATCACTTACTGTAGATGATATCAAAGGCTAAAACTCTCTTCCTCCTCTTCACTTGGATTTGCCTGTTGTCTTCAGCTCTTGCCAGCTCCCAATCCTTCCTATCTTGCCATTATTATCTCTACAATGTTGATTCATCCCAACTTAAAAAAAATTTGGGATGTCTTTCTAAATCAAAATCAGTCTCTGTTGAGAGAGACCTGTGATATGTGCTCATATTTCATCGTCTTGGATACCTTATTTCGCTGTACAGTCGATTTTTCTTGTAATATCTTGCTGCTTTAAGAATAAATGATCAAACTTTTTTCGTGTTTTGTGTGTTTATCAGTAACAGAGTAAAACATACACATCATAAACCTGCAAATTCTTTATAATAACTGGAGGTTGTTGCCAACAGTACTCTCAACATAAACACTGTAAAAAGAGAGCTGGTCTTTAGAAAGGTAAACAAAGACTTTTATTTTTACTATGTGAACTTCCTCACGGCTTTTACAGACAAAATGTAACTGGAACAATCACAGCTTTGATCAGTTCATTTTTCATCCGTGGATGAAGTGGTTCTGTTCTGGTTTCCGCAGAACAGAAAACTACAGCTTCATCGTGGTAAAAAATAACATATCACAAGACTAATCTTTTGGTTTGTTACATTTCACTTCAACATTGAAGAAGAAGATTTGGTTTCAAAATTAATGCCATGCAAAAATAATAGCTGAGCTGTGGAGTCCTTATCTCTGCCAAGGAAGCATGCTCACCCAAGTCTGTTGGTTTGTTGGTTGGTTTGTCAGCAAGATTATGCAAAAAATACAGATCCGATTTGCACCAAACTTAGTGGGCCAGGGAAGGATGCTTTAGATTTTGACGCTGATCCAGTTAAAGAAACAGATTCAAGAATTTATGATCCCTTAACACTGCGAGATAAGATATATTCTTTTAACGGCTTTGGCGGAGGTATGTGCTCTGCTGAGTGCCATCTCTGCTGAGTGCCACCTTATTTCTGTAATTTTCTTCAAAGGCCTAATTGACCCATGAGTCAATGTGTCATGTCATAACACTAATTTGAGCTTTGTGTTTCAGAACAGGCATGCTTTAAGACATATACGTAACGCTTACCATATTAAAATACAAAAAAACAAAACAAAAAAACAGACAGAAACAGAAATTAATATAAGAGAAACTAAACAGAACTGGGCGCGAACAAACAACACTGAAAGAAAGAGGAGGCAAGTACAAAAATGAAAGTACCAAGTCAAAAATAATGCAAGTCAACCAAAATGTCACAGTTTCATATCTTATTTCTGGTTTTAGAAGAGAGCTTTTCACAGACTACACTACATCATAAAAACAGCATTTATTTACAGTAACACCCCCCCCCCCCCCCCCCCCCCTCCCCAAATCTACCACAAGGTGTTCAAATGACCTTCATGTACACATTTCCAGTTGGGGTACAGCTTTGACTGCATTCACGAAAGTCACGTCCCTCTGTAAACGTACTAATACCGAAACAGTCCTATCAGCAGGTTTGTAATACACAGGTAAGACTGACTGCCATTAATAGCGGGCCTTTCATAATTTCACATGACACTATTGCACATATATAGCTACATTATATTATTAAGATAAAAAGGATTCAAATTAAAAGTTCATGTGAAAATTATATTTACATATTTTACAACCAACATGCATGTCAATCTCAGTAAGAACAAATCAAAACAAAACACGTCAGTTTCTATTCAGAGCACAGATTTTCTGTCCACTTATTTGCCTCGTCATTTATATTAGGATTATTTGTTACGTGATTTTTTATTTTTATTTTGCATTAATGTAAAATCTATACAAGTAGAAATTCTTTGTCACACAGCTGTAGGATTTATTTATATATAATGACTTACAGGATGGGTCCGTAAATGTAAACTCTCTCTGCTTCAAATTCTCAAAAATAAACATGTTAGATTACAGAGAATTAATGGGTTAAATATATCTCTGATGTTATATTTACACTTACTTGTAATGGTTATTTGTTCTACAACCAATAGATCACAATGTGCTGAAGAACAAACTGATAAAAAGTCAACAACAAAGATAAAATGTTGTAAAACATCATTGAAGGTTTATAAAACTCTTTTGTTGTTGAGCTAGGAAACACAAAAAACTGATGACTAATAACAATGAATTAAATTCATTTGTTTCAAGCTCACAACTGGTTGATGTTTCTGAGATTTACGGATTGTGATTTATTCATTTACTAGATAAATGAACATGGAAAGTAATATTTGAATTAATATGTAATTAATACTATTTATTTACTTACTCCAGTTTTAATTATTTGATCGTTTCAAGTTGACTTGTTATGTAAATCTGCTATTTTATGTATGAAAGATACTAAAAACAAACACCCTATCAACCTATGATTATTATCATGATAAGTTGTGTCTCATAAGTTTCATAATTTAGTAACTCCATCTGTTGAACCAGATTGATGCAGAATGTGATCTTAAGTGGTTGATCTTGTTTTTTGAGTTTTTGAGATCTTCAGTAAATGCGAATTTTTCGCTCCGTATGTCTGACGTTGCTTATAGACGATAATGCTCTGTAATATGCCACCATTTTAAAATGAATCATGCCCCACATCATTTTCTCATCGTCAGTGTGTGTGTGTGTGGGACTGAGGGCAACCTGAGAATACTTTCAGCCATCTCACAAGTTTGTCCCTTAAATTGTTCTAGAAACATGTCAGGTTGTGGCTGGTTGGTGGATTTTTCGTTTTGCAGTCTACATTTGGGTATCAGTGCTCTTTGAGGTTACTGAGGTGCCAACCGTTTCCTGTCACTGGACCAAATCATATATCAGTGTTTGTCAGATGTTTTCCTGTACTAATTGAGATTGCACTCTGACCTGGTTCTCTGCCACCCATTTCTCTCACTACATGCCACACTTGCATGGAAACAACGCTGGCACTTCTTTACTTTCGTTGGCCTGCTAAAACCCAAGAAGCCAGATCTTGTATTCACTACCAGCACTCCTCTAAGGACAAATTATACTTTAACTTGAAGTGTCTTTGACTCACGTTCAGACCTCTGAAGTGCTAAAGGTGGGTCTCCTGCTGATCACAGACATCCTGAAGGAGTTTCTGGTGCTCCTCACCTCACGGGCGATGAAGTAGTAGCATGCAGCGTCCAGACAGCAGGTGATGTTGGACAGACACATAGCTAACTGTATGAACAGGCTGATCCTTTCCTTGGCGTTGCAGTCCACAATCACGTTCTGGTGCACCTAGGGTTATGTGAAGGATTAGAGGAACATTAATGTACCAACCTGTACGAGACGTATATGAGACTAATGGTTTTTAAAGTCTTATAACACCAGAGGTAACGAAGCGGTGTGAGCTCTGCTGTAGTTTTGCATGTTCTTATCAGACTTTTTTGAAGTTGATCTTTCCATACATCTGCCGTTACATACTGTTATATAAGTCAGTCTCTGCTGAAATAGAGATGAGTTCTTATCTCTCAACATTTAAAAACATTACACCCACCATCAGTATCAGGACCTGAAGTACTGTATACCCATGAGAACACAGAGGCATTAGGGTTTAAACAACCTGTGATTATGCTTTTTATTCTGGATTTGTGTTACTACAACCTTGAGTCACAAGAAATGTGTCTGAAAATGATCAAATAGTATTTTCCTGGTCAAAAATACTTATTACCCATAAATTATGTCAGTATTTCTAAAATCCTGGTTACGACCCTGTCACAGTACAAAAAAGCGCTACATGGATCTGACTGTTATTTAGCGCAAAGCGGGTGCTCCTGATGCACAGCTGTGCAAATATGTGTACTGTCCATGAGAAAACAAATAAACAAAAATGACAGCACACTGCTGAGGTGATATTGTTTGGGGAATCTATTCTTTTTTTTTTGTGGACCTGATTTAAAATGACATATTTATTTAGATCATTTGTTAATTACAAAATGATTTAGGATCATTAGACCTTGGCTTATACATTTTTTATGGACATACTATATTTTGAAATGAAACTCTTCATTTGTTGAGTCAACACCATCAAGAAGAAATGGGAATTTAAATAGCTACAATATCATAACAACCGTGCAAAACCCTATCTGCTGATGAAGACTATCTACAAAAGCTACTAAATGGACTTTGAGGTAAGACTGTTTTGTCACCTTTATTTGTTATCTACTTTAACCTGTTTCACTCTTTTCACTTCACAGTTCAGTTTACTCAAAATTAACTTGCTTCTTGTTTCTCTCACCAGGAACTGCAGGAGGATGCCGAGGTGGCTCGGGGTGAACGGCAGCAGGAAGGCACTCAGACTGCTGTAGATGATCTTTACGCAGGCCTGGCTGTTAGGGCTGCGCTGGCCGGATTGCTTAAGCACCCAGATAGTGTGAGCCGAACAGTAAATCACCACCATTGCGGGCACCAGGAACCCAAACACCTGCAGACAGATGATGACCAAAGGGCGCCAGCCTTTAGCCGAGAACTCGTGGAAGCAGTGGAAGTCTTCCTGCCCGCCCTGCCTGAAGCCGTGGGTGGTTGGAGAGATCACGAGCACCACCAGAACCCACACCACCAAGCAGGCCCTCCGAGCCACTTTGGGTGAACGCAGCTGCTTGGCTTTGAACGGGTGACAGATGGCCACCCATCGGTCCGCAGCTATACACATGATGGTGTAGATGCTGCCATATATGCCGACAAAATATAGGCTCTCCAGGACCGAACAGAGAGCTTGGAGGTTGGCAGGCCAGCGGTGATTAGTTGCATGTATTTTAAAGGGAAGAGGGAAGAGGAGGAGCAGGTCCATCAGAGCCAAGCTGGTCATGTAGATAGTTGACTCAGTCCATTTTCGCAGAAAGATGCAGAACACCAACAGAGCTGCAATATTCAGGATCAGACCAATGACGAATATGGGTACATAGATGACCAGCTCCAGAGATCTCATCAGGTTATCCACATAATCAAATGAACAGTTGTTCGTCATGTTGTCACTGCAGGAAAATAGTTTAATGTGATTTGATTTCAACAGCTCTGCCAAGATTCCAAAGCTAAGTTGAAGGAGTGAAAATCTCTGTGAAGTGAAGTTTAATTTCCTGTCATTACTCTTTGCTCGCACACAGAAGCATATGAAAGACAAGCCACTGTACCAAGCCTCTTGAAACCTCTTAGTTGTGTGGGTACAAGAGCTGTGAACTTGTTTTTTGTTTCTACTTTCTCATGTAAAGGCCAAAAGACAATATAACAACATTAAATCACACGCTCTTTGTGGTCAATGTATATTTGGTAAAATTGTAAATTATTTGGACCTTTAATGTGACATGAAATTGTCTAGATCTGGAATGACAGATGTACGACCGTAATTTTTGATCTGTCAGATTAGACACCTGCAGCAACACAGTGTTTTCACTTTCTACACATTTTGACATGCTTGTCTGTTTGTGGACTGTGGTTGCAGTGCACCTGTCTTTTATTAAACACTAATATAAAAGTCCCATAAGAATCTGAGTGTTTAGTGATTCAAACACAGCTGAATACAAAGAATCAGGTCTTACTCTGAGTTGCTCTGCAGTCGTCACTGCAGGCAAATGTCAAACTAAACTTAAATATATCTCTGGGCGGATGGATGTGCATGTGATCTAGGTTATTAAAAATAGTCTGCTAGATGTACTGCATGTTAAAAATTACATGGACAGCTGATAAACATCCTATACATACGATGTGTATATATAGTATACATACACCATGTAATTTAAGTGTCAATAAAATAGCTGCACTCACTTTCAGTTAATCGTTAACATTTAAAATGCAACACAACTAAACTGGTGCTGTGTAATATAAGGTATCTTGTAAAGCAGAAAATGTGAAATTTAGTTGCGTCTTTACCTCATGGATGCCAGTCTTTCCACTGAACGCTCAGTGTGTCTGCCAGACTGTCTGTGCCAGACGTACTTCTGCTTTCTCAACCTTTGTTGTTTCATCACCACTTCCTGAGTCATGCCACACGTGTATACGTGTGCATTACAGTTGTTAAAATCAATTTGTCTGGCCAGTTTTACTGTTAATCCAACTTATTTGCATAATCACTGCAAACTGCTGTAAGAGTAGATTTCATTTTTATCTATAAACTCCAAAATACGTCAGAAATACTTACAATACTTACATAGTCTAAACAATTCATTGATTAATTAAAACTTAACTGACGGTGCGACCCCTCTGCTGCATGTCTTTCCCCTGCTCTTTCCCCTCATTTCCTGTCTCTCTCCACTTTCACTGTCTAATAAAAGCCACCAAAAATAACCACCATTTAAAAAAAAAAAAACATAACTGACAAATGAATGGCTAATGAAAATAATAGTTAGTTGCAGGCCTGATAATGATATTAAAACAAAAGATAAAAAAGACTTGCAAAATTCATACAATCAGCAAGAATTATTAGACCAACAACTCTCAGATTTTACAGCTGCATTCTGAGCTAAATGCTAGCATCAGCGTGCTAACAGTGACAATGCTAGCATGCAGATGTTTAGCAAGTACAATGTTCACCATGTTCACCATCTTAGTTTAGGGAGTGTCAATAGTTTTACCTGGTCATAAACCAAAGTATTGGAGCATTTAAATGCTAATGGCTAAATAGCTAATGGCTAAAGACAGATGGTGAAGATGGCACCTAAAGTTAAGGAAAGGAAATCACCACTTTGCCTCAGGCCAGACCAAAGTGGTAAACCGACCAGTTGGTCAACTGACCCGCTTTGGGCCATGTTGCCATCGTGGCTAATAGTTGGCTAAAAGACTAAGAAGACAAAAACACAACCATTATAGACTAATTTCAACAGTGAAAAATGAAAATTGAGGAAAGTGCAGTGTTGGCTAACACCACAAGTCTCTCATCAGTGTTTCTGTAAGATTGTGGTACATGTTTCCTCTCACTGGAATTTCCATAACAGTATAAAAATTAAGTCACTCAGGTTTGAGTCACTGCACCTGCTGAATATAGATTTTTTTTAAACTTGTGTTTAGAAATGTTTGTTTTATTACACTTCTGTGCTCAATACTACAGTTAGGATTGGTAAAATGAAACATGTATAAAGAAAAGGCTTGGACCAGGTGCCTTTATACTCTTGTATGTATTGACTTGACTATGAATTTTTAGACCAAAGACTTGGTTGTTTATGGGCAGATACCCTCTCTTTACCAAAGTATAAATCTGGCAGTGATAGCCTGGTGACTCTAGTACTGTGATTTCAATACTGTTACTAGTACTGCTATTAGTCTGTGTGTATCTGTGGAAATAGGTCTTCCTATCTCAGAAACATAGAGCACTGAGGCGTTCAAAGTGCTCGTTCTCTCATGTCTGTGAGAAGCTGCAGCGGCAGATTTTGAACTGTGATTGTATCGGAGGGTTTCCTGGTTTCAGGTGCTTAGATGACTTAACTATATTCGAAGTGTGGGAAGATGCTTTTGTGCCCCATTTATTAGATGTGTTGTTGATGATGATGTTTGAATTTACCCTCATCAGTCAGCAGTGAGATATTTCTGAGCTGGAATAACACACAAAGATTTCATGTACAATAATGTGATGCTGCTTTCATTTTTGGAAAAACCGTTGGTTTTTCTGTAAATGCAAATGAAGCTGTTAGCCGCACTGCCACCTACTGTTGGGAAGGAGGTAAGGGCCAGTGGTCGCAAATATCTTCACATTAAAAATGACATTTTCCTTTGTATTTTGGAACCACAAGAGTTTGGATGTGCTTTTGTAGAGAGTATCTTTGGTGTAGTTTTCATTAATGAATTTATTCAAGTAAATATGAACAGAAAACAAACAGCAATAGAATAAAGGGGTCTACAGTTCTACAGTATATTAGTATAGTAGTAGTAGTAGTATAGTAGTATAGTGTGGGTATGACTTATAAATACATACAAACATTAGAAACTAGAGAAAATGAAAAATTAATGTGGAAGCAATTTTCTGAAAACATGACAAAGTCATTATTTTGTATTAGCTTGTATTCACAAACATTTTTTTCATGCAGTACCTAAATACTGACACAAAAAAATAATAATGACATGGTTCTAATAATTTAAAAAATAATCCTCCATAAATATCATTCTGTGTTGACTCAATGGTCATGTGTTAAAAAACAAACAAACACAGTAGTCACAGACATTTGGCACCTGATTTATTGGATTTATTTATTCAATTTAAATCTCATAATAAAAACATTGGGCAGTGAAGTTACCATGGCAACATGGAGCCATGTGGCTGAGGACTCTGAGGCAAATAGAAAAAGACAAAATAATTTTACTAAAATACATTTTCCCCCCCTGCGGAATAAAACAACAGAACAAAAAAACAAACAAAAAAAACAAAAACAAATTAAACACTCACTTGAGTGCACAACATGCATTCATCCACACTGTAACTTCATATTTGCTCTGCAGGTAAAACAAACAACCCAACTACCCTGTTTACATTCATTGAAGGAGCCTTTTTAAAAAATGTTTTCCTCTTATTTTGACTCTACAAATGTTTGTACATGGTGCAATACAAACTTCAAAACTTGAACACGGGTGACACCGAGGGAATATTTTAGAAATTATTTTTGGCGCATGGTAAAATCATTGTGAAAGACTAATAAAAACCTCATATGTAGACACATGAATCTCAAGTGTCTTTCATATTGAATGGAAAAATAAGACACATTAGCAAAAAGCACACACACACACACACACTTGATGTACAAATAGAAGCAAACACATGCAGGGTATGTCACAGCAAACTCTCAAGACAAGAAAACAAACAGCTCACAACCATTAAAAACCATTTAGAGCATGCATGTAAGAAAAAGAAAAGTAAAAAGCTGAACAAAAGAAAAATGACATGGACGTGTTACGATTTCCACTGGAAGAGCCAGCCAGTTTCTAACATCATACCTTCAGGGTTAAGTGGACAAGTTGAGCAACAGTTTACAGGAGGAGAGTGTAAATCTGTAAATAGCCAGTCGAGGGACCTGCCACAGTTTTCAGCATCTACAGCGAAGCAAAAGACACGACTCGTCTTTGAGAGAAAGACGAGGAGAGAGTTAGGAGCTGGACGATTGAGGCGAGAGGCGAAAAAGACACGCAATCACTCAACACCCACCCACACATCCATGCACACACGAGATGGGGATGCATTCACTCTAGGATGCTGTGAACTTTCTGAGTGTGATGACGATGAGGGCGAGGAGGACAGACGCTCCCAGGAAGACTGCTATAACGATGGCTGTGATGGCCCCGGGCCCCAGCACCCCTGCAAACACACACACACACACACACACATACACATACACATAGATATAGATATAGTCTGAATGCATTTAAAAAACTTTTGGTTGAGCTCTGTAGATGGGTCTTGTCAAGCCTCACCTTCCTCCTCGTCCATGGCCTGGGAGTGTGTGGTGTCCTCGTAGTCACTGGTGAAGGACTGCTCTGTCATGTCCTGGAAAGGGTCCTTGGTGGTGACGTCACTGGGTGGCTCTCCAGACATGGTGTCCTGGTTGTCCCTGGTTGTTGAGGCAGAGTCTGAGACTGTTTCTGCAGAATCAGAAAAAAAAAAAAACAACTCACCACTTGTGCTTCTGTTTAACATGGACATAAAATCACTTAATCCCTGTACTGACAATGATTGCCCGCTGCGCAGTATCGACTTACTGTATGTTTTCTCAAGCCAGTAATTTCACTGATGAGGCACTGCTTTGCTAATGGCTCTGTTTGACTTTTCTCTGGATGCTGAGGCCTTGGGGATAGTGAGGCACGGCTGTGCACATGGCCCCGTCTGTAGTGACTCCAACAGCCTCTCTCTTGTCTCACTGGGTTAACGGCTCAGACCCGGGCATAAGGATGTCTTTGTGGAGGATGAACATTTTGTCCGTTTGGGCTACAGGTAGCCTCTCAACATGTTGTCCTCTTTTCCACAACCGTTCAACCAAGCTCGTCTACCACCTAAAAGAAACTCCTTCAGCCAAGGTTTGGTTGACGATTTGAGTGCAGTAGTAGATGCTTTATGCTTCAGTACAAACATATTCAGTGGAGGCAGTGATTTGCTGGCTGTTTACGAGGCTCGGATTCTGTACAACTCTCTGCTCTCGTCCTCTGCCAATCAATCGTCTGTTCTCTTTCCATCCCAAATTGTCCTCTGACATTTCTCCCATCTGAGCATGAAGTTAGCCTGAGACTTTTCACACCTCTGCAGTAGCCAGAGAAACAAGGTCTCCCTCTCTTTCTCTCTCAGGGCCACAAATCTGTGTTTCCTAACGCAATTCAGGAAATGCTCAGTTGAAGAGAGTCTAAACCGGCAGAGCGCCTCTGCGATTGCGGTCGCTGCCATGTCTGTTGGTAATTGAACAGCTGTACAGCTTTTCGTTTGAAATCCAGAGGAACAGGGGGAAAATTTGATCCTCGTCTCCCCTGAAAAAACAAACTCTTCACTTACAAGCCCACCCATTCACACACTCACTGATTCACTTATCCTACCCTCAACTCTAAGCATACCAACAAAACCGTAATCCAAACATATTTACACTCAGCTTATTTAACGCTACATATTTATTTTGTAGCCTCTGACGCCCTCAGTAAACTCCTTGACCCCATTTCACATCTTTCCTCTGCTTTCATTTCTCTGTGTCATCACCAGATGCCTCATTTTATTGAGATAAGCAGAAAACACGACAGATTACTAACAAACCTCTGAAAGTGATTTGATTGAAGTCTTTATGTTAGTCAGCTCTGACTTCTGATATGCACGTCTGATGTATTTTGATGTTGCTGTGTTGACTCTGAGTCGTGTGCAGCTTCCTGTCCTGTAGGTGGCTGAGGGTTTGGAGGCGCGGGCCTCCGGCCAGCTCAGCCATCAATGAGGCCTTCAGCCGAGGGCACAAAAGGCAGCTTGTGCGGTCACGCAGGGCGGCGGGCTGCAACCAGTAACAACCGGCCAGGCCCAAACCAGGCACCGGCTGGGCACTGGATGTCAAACAAACTTGTTTATTAAATAGTCCCTGTGTGTTAAAGGCTGTGCCTTATGGACAGCTTGATTTAATAAGAAGGCAAAAAATAATAACATGATGTTTTCCATTGGTGTTTGTTTCCACAAAGAGGGGTTTACTCAACCTTGTAAAAGTTCTGTTAAATGGAATTAAATAACTGGAGACTTCTTATCCACTATACCAGTGGTTCCCATCCTTTTTTTAGAACTAATGTACCCCTATAGCCCTGTCAGATGAGCTCAAGTACCCACCTCCATCAGCACCACCCATCATGTTCCATCATGTTCTTCTGCATGTATTATAACCCAGATTTTACTCAGCACTGTTAGTAACATAAAAGTGTTTATTGCTACAATATTTTTTTCATACATGATCTGTTTTGAGTGGCAAAAGCTGGACATTTAAATTACTTTTAACTGTTTTAACTGCTTGTTCTGTTTATTCATTAGTTTTAGCAAACTATCTTAAGTGTTTATCCATCATTTTTAACTATTACAACTGTGAATTCACTGGTTTTATTAATTACTTTTAGCCAAATATGAACTAATTATGTAATTTGTATTAGTTGAGCCTTCTCTCCCTGGTAACAGCAGAGGTACCTCCCTGGTTGGGAATCACTGCACTAGGTCACACTTTTTAAAGACATAACTCCAGATGTCAGTCAAGAGCCCTCCTTCTCTTACACCACACAAGTCCAGACTCATAAAAGCCCAGCAGACTGTAAGTAGGGCCGATTTCAGACACACAAAAACACAGAAGGCCATTTATTTGTACCTCTGACCTCTTCAGTCAAGATTTCACACCAGACAGAGAGATGACAAAGCGCGTACGCGGGTGTGTGTGAAAAGCAACCTGTCCAAGCACTGAAACCACAAGCAATGCAGCCCAAACATGACATTGGCGGTGTCATGTGTCCTTGCTTCACCCTCGTTAACTACCACAGGCAGTGGCTGCATTTTCCATAAATGGATAAATGACCGCTGAGTGTGCTGCGTTTCGTAGAGTGAGGGTTTGGTTGCTAGAATCTGTCTCCATGTCTAGGTACAAAACTAATGCCCCCCTTTTCTGTTTGGAAGAGCAGAGTTTCTCACACCTTCAGATCAGTCATTTTGAGGAGGATCAAGGAGCTAGTGTTTGAGTAATTATGACAGTCTTGCTTAAACTTCTGATTTGACACATCTCAGTTTGTTTCCCATGGTGAGTCAACCGATGAGCCTGCATGTCATGCCGCTTCAGTCGCTGCAGCGGTGTTGTAATCAAGTCTGGTGGTCTGAAAACAACACGCTGTACATCAAACAACCACATCAGTCACAACAGATACCTATGATAAGATGTGGCTGCAGAGCAAAGACAACCTCATTAACATTTCTCTCTGCTGTGTTTAAACGTTCTACAAGTGTAAAGTGAATTTTCCAGATTATTGTTTTTGCTTATAAATATCTCTGGAGTCCTTCTAGATTAGAAAAAAAAAAGTTTATCACTGAGTGTTGGCGAGACATTAAAAATATGTTTTCACTAAACATAGAGCGAGAAGAGGAGGCAAGGAAGATATTTTTAGGAAGGTGTAGGCAAGTCATAGCACGGCAGTGTTAGAAACCATGACATGGTTTTTGGGTCACAGCCTTTTTTTTTTAAACAGTGGGTTTTATGTTGTATGTAGGAGATGACATTTCACAGCTATGTTTTTCTCTCTCTCTCTCTTCACAGGAAAGGATGGTCGACTCGCTGTATCCCCTCTGCCCTCTTGACCTCAACTCTGACCTCTGGGCCTGAGAGCTGCTCTGCTGTGACGAGAGATTTTTTTTTTCCCCAACTTGAATTAAGACGTGGAACAGGAACAGAGAACGAACATAGAAGTAAGTGAAACTGAAATCAGACTAGTGAGTATGCTAATCTGTTGATGTTGCGTGTAAAAACTTTCTACATCCCCCAAAAAGAAAAAAGCAAGATTCTCATATGAGGATCAAATCATTTAATCTGCGGCTGCTTCTTACTATTATCTCTTAAAGAAAAAAAAAAAAAAAAAATCTCTTCACACATGTGATTTGAACCCAGCACTTGTGGACGTTTCACTACCTCAAACCCAAACCAATACTGTACAGAATCGCTTCAGCTTAGCTGGAGTCAGAGGGCAGCGGGGTTTTCAGTTTCATACAAACATCAGACATCATGAAAGCAACTGAGTCATCCTGTTTGTCAAAGAGCAGCTTTCACAGCCCTCAGAGCTTCAACAACTGCATCATTTACATCAGGCTGTAGACACACAGATCCAAGCCTGAGAGAGAGAGAGAGTTTGTGTGTATGTGTGTGTGGAAAAAAGGCTAAAAATGATATGTATACACACACAAACCTTTGATTTGATAAGCATTTGGAATATAAAATGTTCTAAAATGTTCAACAAATTTAAGGACACAGAAACTTTTTTCTTCTTTTGCAAGAGGCTAGCAACTTCATTCAGAGGCATTCGTCATACAATTTGCTGTGGCTGTATTTATTAAAAACAGCTTCTCTCGCATCACACCTTCCATTTCAACCGTAACAGCCAGGTGTCTCAGATCAGACTGTGGTTTTGCATGCTCTGTCCCCTAATTCTACTACCATTAGTTTCAGCAGAAGCAGGCGAGGTTGCATATCCGCCATAACCACAAAAATGAAATTAGTTAAATTAGTCACACTCAATGGGAGGTTTACCTGTGTGTACAAAGGCTACCAAGAAGCCGATGAGCACCAGTAGGAGCACTCTGCAGACACTGCTGCTGCTGTGGACCATGGTGGCTGTGAGGGATGGCGGCAGGACAGAGCAAAGCGTCTCCAAAAACTCCTCGAGCAGCGACTTCAAACAAGTAACTCACTCTGGCAGAGGAGCAGGAGAGGAGTACAGGCAAGCGCAGGAGTGGTGGGAAAGGGTGGGGCGGGTGGGTGAACGAGAAGGTAGGCAGCTGAGGGGTGAGAGAAGGGGTGGGACTAGGTGTGCACAGGATTGTCTGGACAGAGTGGACTTTGTGAGCACATCATCGCAGGCAGGGCCCACCCCACTCCAAACTCCTCCGGCCACATAGCTGGGTGTGAGGGGTAAACATTCGGGAGCTGCTGACCTTGGCCAGGTTGCATCATGAAGGTCTCTGCTGGGTATTTTACACCTCTACTCTTGGAGGGAACTGACAGCAAAGGGTCAAAATGTTAAGTTGGCAGTGGTGGAAGAAGTATTGTACTGTTTTAGTGAAGTACAAATATCAAGGTATAAAAGTACACATACAAGTCCTGCCCTCTTAAGCAGAGGCACAGAATCCCCCAAGAATGCTTGGTCCTACATTTCCCATAATGCATCTAGCCTGATAGTCAGACTGAACGGTCAGTGATTGAATTCATTCATTCAGCCTGACATTGCGTTCACGTTACCTGACTTCTTGTTGGGAAGGCTATCCCAGCTGACAGTGGGTGAGAGTTGGGGTACACCCTGGACCTGATCAAAAGAAATAGAGTTAAAGAGATGTCGCTTGTGTAAGTCTGCTTGGGGTAACTTGGTGATGAGTTGCATGCTTAGAAATACGATGTTTCCTTTCACTAGAGCGAATTGGTGGGTTTCATTTCTTCTTTGCGGATATAAAAAACATGAGTAACGGCAGGTGTGCACTACAATAAGTGTTTTTTACTTCCTGAAAAGTCATCAGATTTACATTTATGAGGGACACCAATTTCATGTGTTTTGCCTGTGTGGCACAAACTGTCAATACCTAAGAAAAAAGAGAAATCACTGTCAGCAGGATATATGCAATAGGCACAGGCTATTCCAGTCTATTACCAGGAAAAGAGCCTGTGATGCAATTACTCATTTTCAATTTTGAAAACTACATTTCCACACTTAAAGGTATTTAAAATGCTCTTTAGTTTAATTACGTTATAAATCCTGATAACTGGCTTCACACTCTTTGATGCCTGGCAACAGCTAATTTTCATTTACGCATTTCCAGCTCCTAATAGGATATCTCGCAGATGTGATTTTCTGTGGTGTGACCGCTTGAATACACGTGGATCCAATGAATTTGCATTTTGTGTGTGTGTGTGGTTTTTTTTTTTTTTTTGAATGGTTCAGACACAGGTGAACAGCCCACACATCAGACTGTTTTATTTTTTCATACTGCAATAAAAAAGTATGACTCCAGCAGATCATTTTCATATATTATAATACAGATGCAGAGTTGAAAGTTTATTCTTTAAACAGCCTAGTATTTTACAAGAAATAGATAACTACTTGGAACTTTTGAACATGTCCTTAAAACAGGACATAAGTGGGCACGAATCCTTGGGCTCTACTTTGCCATCATTATCCATGAACACCCAGCAGAAAACAGGGAGGGGAAAGAGAAAAACGGGAAGGGGATTAAAGTGTAAGGGGAAAACTTTCAATAAATAAAACAAAAACAATGGATATAATCTCTCTAATCTTTCCCATAATAGCCCCACAACCCCACCCATATATCCAAACTTTAAAAATCCCAGACAATTGAGGCCAAATTTGAAATTTGCTGTCACTGTGAATGTGAGGCTGAGCTGAACAGACATCATCGCCTCTGCAGACTCTCTCCAGAAACTCGGGTTCATTTGGTGACTGCTCTCTTGGCTGGTTTGACGTTCCCTTGGCCAATTTGCACCAGTCCATTTCTCTCAAGGGTTTTCATCAGATTACAGGTCCGTTAGCAACAGGAAAACACCCCCTGCCTCAAGAGATCCCTGTTTGTTCACAATTTAGAATTTATGGAGGAATACCAGAGTATGTGTCTGATGAATGGGAAAACTGAAAATAAAAAGGTGAAAGTCGTGGAAGCAGTCAGGGGCTGGGGCAGGAGTTTGGGTAAAACAGCTGCTGTTCAAATCGGATACAGTCAGTGGGGAGGGGGAGGGGGTGACGCGGGGTTTGCTTGGCTGCAGTCCCTTAAAAGTCCTCCAAAGTCTCAATCTCTCCCATGTTCAATCTCTCAGATGACGCATTCACAGAAAAACCTGAAAATTGACAAAGGCACAAAGATCCAATTAGCAGATGAGATATGAAAAGCAGCAACACATCGCTGGGGATTTCCCACATTTAGGAGATGTGTTTGCTCTCACCTAGAAGGCTGGGGTCTGCGCGGACCATCTTCTGCTTCTTTTTCTTCTTCCCTGAGGTGACGGTCTCGAAGCGCTGCTGCTGGCCACTCGTATGGTTGGACTGGTAGAGCGATGAAGATCCTGTCCCACCCCATACAGAATCCTGGGTGAGAGAGAAAGGTGGATTCAAAAGCTACTCTGTCTGGTCTTTGACATCAAAGTTAAAATAAATTCAAAATGTTACTACGTGAATGTGATCCCGGTCAGGCAAACATGACCATCGTGTAAGCTGGAGACAAAACATACCTAAACACAGTAAACCAGAGATCAGCTGTAACATTCAATTAAAGCTGAGAAGCTTGAACCAGAGAATGTGCTGCAAGTTTGCTTAATAAATAACTTAACTGATTAATCAATTAAATTATTATCTAATTGTGTTTCAAATATTAAAAGGACACAGTGGTAGAAGTGGCTTTGGACAAATTTCTGGGAACAACTACTGGCAAGTTATTTTGCCAATAAATGGTGCTTAGACAAATTAAAAAACTTTCCCAGCAGAAAGAAAAGCCCAGACAGTCTGAATACCCAAGATAAAGACGATGCTGCCCTAAAAAATTACAGTGCAGACAATTTTGATATGTAGCTTTAATAAGGCAGACCAATTTTGCAAGAGGATCATATGGACAGATTTGGTCTTCATCCTCATGGGGAAAAGAGGAATAAGCAGTGTGATGACTTCTTTTGGGGCTGATCCAAAAGGAGTGACGCAAGTTAGACTCACACCAGAAATGTAAATAACAGCGGTTGGTCATGGAGTTATGACGGCATCAGCTATGTCAGATGACTTGCTCTGATTGGTTTTAACATGCCAGGCAGAAATACCCCCGAGCGAAAACTATTTCAGGGAGAGCAAAAGGGACAGATGTATCTCTTTTTGATCACATTACAAGACTTGCATGTCTTCACAAGGCAAAGTGGGACTAAACCATTTGGTGCCCATATGCCGAGCCTTTAAATAACTGGCACCACTTCAGTTGCGCTCACCTGCTGCTGTTTGAGGGCTTGCTGTTGGTTTTGTGGTGCCTGTTTCTGTTGGTTAGCGTTCTGTTTGGCACGACGTTCCAGGAACTGCTTGGCAAAGTCCTTGGCCTCGGGAGTGTCCCCCAGATAGGCCCTGATGTAGTCGTGCACCTCGTATGGAGAGTCCACTTCTTTCAGGAAGGAAGCAAACGTGGGAACTGGCAGGGAAACAGATGGGAGAATATTTTAGAGTCTGGCGATCCAGAAATGGTCCATCAATAGTTGTGGGTGGAGTGCCTTTTGCGAAACATATTTTTGAAGACGTACCATCCAGATTGTTGGCTGTGTTGAGGGTGTGCAGGGTTTGCTCACACCATTGCATGAAGGTGTCCTGCTGGCTCTTATTGACCCCCTGGAACAACTTTAGCAGCTTCTCCTCCTCCTCTACTTTCTTATTGGCTCGCCCACTCAAAGAGTTACTTTATGTGCACAAACAAGTGCAGGAAGAAGACGAAAAAATTCATTACAAGCCGTGAATTACTCATATCCTTCATGTGACAAGTCATGCTTTTCATAAGAGGTCGTGACTAAGACACACTTTCTTAATAAATACCTGAGGTTGGCGTTGCCTTTGTTGTTCTTCTGCGTGCTGCCTTTCCTGGTTTGAGGAGGTTGCTGAACAGCCTCCTTCACAGCCTCGTCCCAGAAGCCCATGTTAGAGTTGTGGGTGTCACCCCAGATACTGCTGGAGTCTGAGCCCCAATTACTGCAGGTGCTGGTGTTGACAGACCCCCACACCGAGTTACTCAGAGATGTCTGTGAAGAGAGTGAGATACTATTACTGGCTGCGGGGAACAATTATTTTCTGTTCTGATTAATCTGCCTATTACATTGTTGACTAATTGGCTGTTTGGTCTATAGAATGTCAGAAAATGTCACAATTCCCTACAGCCTGCAGTGACCCTCACGACTGAAAAGTTAGAACTAGAGAATGTTTTGCCTTAAAAAATGACAAAAATAATGCATCTATTATTAAAGTATTTGCTGATTAATTTTCTTTTGAATGACTAATCAAAGTCTACTTTTCATTTTAGCTTTTCCTTCCCCAGAAATCATTTGAAGTTTTTAGATTTAAAGAGGTAACTTGAAAAACAATATGGCCTTATTGACATTTTTACATGATCATTTATGTTTGGATTTGTGAAATTAACGTGTTTAGAGCCAGAAAAACAAAATCTATTGTCACATCTTCAATCAACTACTCCTAGGGTTTTTATAAATTGCGCAGATTGATTGAGCTTTCAAGCTGAAATGAAATAAAAAAACTCCATTAAACAATACTAACATTGATTTTTGAATCTCAACTCTGCAGCACCTCGTAGCTTTTATCCTCTCTCAGCAAATAAGAAAATTAGCATCATATATGTCACGTACAGTTCTATTTTGAGAGCGGGTCTGTTGGGTGACAGTGGGGTGGTGTTGTTGTTGTTGCTGCTGCTGCTGCTGCTCCTTCCGCTGTTTCATCTGCTGGGCTTCCTCCCTCTGAATCTCCAGCAAGGACTTGGTAACAACTGGCTGTTTGGCCACATTACCCCAGCCAGACAGCTTGGCCTGAGGCTGCTGAGCTTGTTGCAGGGCCTGCTGCTGCTGTAACTTCAGGAGCTCTTGTTGCTGACGTCGCTGCTGTGAGTCGAGGAGGGTCAAGCATGACGTGAATTAGATGGTGTAAAGCCAAAATAATTTTTAAAAGCACTGCAAGAGAAGCACTAAAACATTGCTGGTGACAAAATAACCAAACGGCCAGCTGTTTGCCGTCCTTACCTCCTCCCGCGCCTGTCGTTCTCTCTCCTCTTCCAGTTTCTGGATCTCGGCCAGTGACAGGGCGTTCTGAGTCTGGTTTATAGCGTTGGTCGACTGCTGGCCCCACTTTGAAGAGGATGGAAGCTACAAAACAAGGTGAAGAGTTTTGTCAAAGTCAAATACATTTTATATTGTCAATTTCTGCTTAATAATCCTGTTTCCTTACCTTCATCTGTGCAAGCTGCTGCTGCTGCTGCTGTTGTTGTTGAAGTCTCCTGAGGGCCTCTTGTTGCTGCTGCCTCTGTCTTTGCAGCTCCAGCTGTCTTTGGGTCTCCTGTTCTCTCCTTTTCTGCTCCTCCTGCTGCTGTTGGGCAAGAGCAGCTGCAGCTGCAGCAGCTGCCGCCTCCTCCTCCGCTCGCTTCTCCTCTTCACGCCTCCTCAATGCTTCGAGTTCCTCCTGCTTTCTGCGCTCCTCTTCCTAGTGAGGCAGACAACATTACAAATTAAGGAGACATTTCACAAGTCCAGTGAGGACATGAGGGCATGGGACATGTTGTTATTAGCTTGCCTGCTTCCGAAGGAACTCTTCCCGCTTCTTCCTCTCCTCCTCTTCCCTCCGCCTCTCCTCTAACCTTCTGAGAGCTTCCTCCTGTGCCAATCTCTCCTCTTCTTCTTTTTGCCTGCGCTGTGCCTCTTCTTGCTCTCGCTGCCGCCTCAAAGCCTCCTCCTTAGGATTTACAACACTGGATCAGTCTCAGTGCCATCAAACAAAAGTCATTCACAACAGGCTTTAAGTGAGTCAGACTGGTATTGTTTAAACACTCAACCTGTTTTTGCCGTGCCAGCTCCTCTTCTTCCAAACGTTTGCGTTCCTCCTCCTGTCGAGCCCTCAGGGCCTCCTCCAGTCGTTTCCTTTCCTCTTCCTCCCTTTTGGCTCTCATTTCTGCCTCACGCCTCTCCAGCTCCAACTGGTGGATGATGAGAATAAAAATACACTCATGTTATTATCTATAGATATAGAAGAATTCAAATATTTTTTTTTTTACAGGACTTGCAACATCCCCCTTTGCTTTTCAGTGTTAGAAAATCTATGCTAATCTCTGGCAAATCTATTCATTATAATAATTAAAATATAGAACGCCGGATTTAGTTCCACTAAGACAAAGAAAACAGAAAAATAAGCAGAAATACTT
This sequence comes from Lates japonicus, assembly GCA_033238685.1. Lineage (NCBI taxonomy): Eukaryota > Metazoa > Chordata > Actinopteri > Centropomidae > Lates > Lates japonicus. Next base: position 10,828,639 of record BRZM01000010.1, on the reverse strand, counting down.
TTTACCTTTGAAGCCTTTGTCTTCTCTAACTGCTGCATCTGCTCGATGGTTGGAGCCTGTGCCATGGAGTCTATAGGTAAATCCCACACGCTGCTGCCATCCCATGCTGTTGACAGAATGATGAGAGTGACAGAATACAATGCATTAGAGCTGCTATAACATGATATGTTTTTATTCCTTCGCTCTCATGTGATTCAAACAGAAACCAAAGCTGCAGTACACTGAAGGCTGAAACTCACTGCTTGGAGCAGCTTGTTGGAGGTTTGGTGTGCAGGAAGCCTGAGAGGATGGGTTCTGCATTTCCCACACAGAACCAGAGTCTGGTACAGACAGGGACCGGGTAACAGGAGGTAGGAGGCTCTCAGACGCTCTACAACACCACAAATGCATGGTAAGATTTCTTAACACAAAGAACCTAAATCAACACAGGTAGTCGCAGATATACAAGTAGGGCAGACATGTTTGTGCAATAATGTGAATGTTATCAACCTTATCTTGAGTGCCTGGTATTGCTGTAGAAGCAGGTTGATCTGCTGTTGGTGTTGCTGCTGCTGTTGAAGAGGAGCTGAGCTAAGAGCTGCAGCTTTCTGCTGGGCCAGGGCCTGAGCATACTGCTGCCTGAGAGGAGGAAGATGAGTGGATAAGAGAAATTAGAGAAAAAGACAAAAGGGAAACTGAAGTTTTAAAGAGTATGAGTGGATCCTTTATTTAGACTCAATATTAGACATTTAAATCCCATCCCACCAATACCTGTAATTTACTGTTTAGTGTGTATTTTTGTATTAAACTAGTAATTAGTTGGTCTTAAAAATTTTGATTACATATGTAAAAAAAAGTTGCATAAATCCTTTTGTTGCTCCAGAAGGAGCCCTGTGAAATCTGACAAACTGCCTCAAGTAATATCACTTCATGAAATTGTCAGATCTGGGACTTATGTACCTGAGGAGGTATTGATACTGGAGCTGCTGTAATTGGTAAAGGTTGAGAGCAGTGAGCTCCTGCTGCCTCTTCAACCTCTCTTGATCACCATCACCCTGAATTACATGAAGAGACACAGAGTCAGAATAAATCGGTCTAACAAGCAAAAGGTACCTACAAACTGGACCTTGAGACTACAGATTACTCAAGTCTTTCGAATACTTATAATAATTAATTTACTATACTACATTAAATAGTTATCTTTGAAAATTCAGAACAACAACTTCCATTAAGATCTTCCAACTGGTACATGAAGGGATCCTTTGACATGTCTTACTTGTAAATAGAGTGGAGTATGACACCACCTACAGGTCAGGGCTAGCACTAACAACTAGTACTGACTTATGAAGCAACTCCTTAGATATAGAAAATGACTCAGGCTACCTTTGGTAAACACATACCTGTAGAGGTGGAGGTGCAGGGCCTGGAGTGAACGGTACCCTCCCCCAAATCTTCATGATCTCCCCCAGTGGTTGAAATACTTCATCACACCCTCTTTTGACTAACAGAGACACTGTGAAGTAACCAGCCTGAAACCACTCGGTCATCTCCTGGTTACTGAATGGACCTAAAGGAGCAGAGAGCATAGAAGGTTTAAAGGAAATCCGAGCCATCTGAAAACTAAGTGTATTTAAGTCACGTTATGAGCACATATAATATCTTCTCGTCTCACCCTGTATCTCCCCCTGGGGGTCTTTGTAGAACCACTTGAGGGCAGCTTCATGGGTGAGTGGCAGGCCTGCAGGCTTTGGCTTCTCTGAAGTCTTGGCTGCAAGTCTGTCATCATCCACCACTCCATCCTGCAGGTATGCTACCATCTTTTCTGCCTCCTGGAGAGGAATTTTAAGAGGTTATTCATTGCTCATAACCCTGTTTAAATCAATACAGCCAAACATAACAGGGCTGACTGCCGTCTTGGCTGATTAATCAACTAAATGATTGTTGGATTTTTGATTAGTTCAGACAAAGATTTTTTGACAACTTGGCCTTTAAAGGGAAATTAACTCTTCATCATTTACTGGAGAAGGGAAGTCACTTCTGAACATGTTTTCCTCTTTAATGAGCACAAGATTTTAAGAGGTCCTCATGAATCATGAATTTTTACTAACTTACCTGCTCAAAATGTTTCAATCCCTCATCTTCATCTGTGTCGTGTGGCACAGTGGTGGGCCTGCCAATAGGTGCCATTACAGTTGAAGAGAAAGGCAAAGGATTGTTCATCGCCATAGGAACCTCCATGGGTTTTTGCTGTGGTAGCTGGACGCTGGGTGATGGGGCAGATACTTCTGCATAGAACAAGAAATGGATATTAGTCAGGTTTCATGGTAGGTGGAGTCAAATGCTAGACAGGTGCGTGCATTTACTGTGAACTGGAAGAAGCAAACCCCACCTGCAAGGGTGGTAGAAATGTGGGTCATGGGTAGGGACTCCAGCATGCTATTAGACATAGGGACATGCAGGGGGACTTTGCAGGGCTCTGGTGGGAGCTCCAGGGGTGGCTGCCGTTCAGCTGGCCTCTCTGTCTCTTCTGTTCTGCTGGGCTGGTTTGGGGACAAAGACTGAGCAGGGGCCTGAGGCTCTGAGACTGGGGGAGCAACAGGCTGAGCAACAGGTTGAGTCTCCTCCGACACTCGGGCCAACTCTACAGAAAATAAAAACAGTGTTAAAGTCATTAGATGGGATTTTAACCAATACTAACAGTTTGTAGTCACAGTATAAAATTTTCATTTCAGCACTTTGAGGCCAGTGTTCAGACAGGAGAATGGTATTCAGCTAGAGGGCTATGGTCGAAATCCCAATGTCAGTACGAATAAGTCACTAAAGTGGCCTCAGTGGTGCTTCCCTAGGGCTGAACTTAAAATGATGTAGAGGAAGGGCTGAGCGCCTTTTGCACACTATGTTAATTTTTAAAAAGTGTTTTCACAGTCAGTTTGATTTCATAGTCAAGTCTGTCAGCGCTGTCATCAAAGTGACTGACCTTTCCTGTCAGCCTCTCTCTTGGCCTCTGTTTCTGTTTCTTTGGTCTCCTTAGGCTGACTGTCCTCCTCCTCCAGGCCCTCTTCACACTCCTCCAGTGGCTTGAAGTCAAGCTCTGCCTCTTCCAGGATTGGCTCCTTGGAGGCTTTCTGACAACACAACAGAGAACACAGTTACAGAAAATCTGATAGCGGTATCATCCCATGAATCGTTCAATCTTAGCAGGCAAGGGAATTATTTGCTCTATAATCTGTAGGGAAAACAAGCCATTTATATATGACTATATAGTTAATTTCATTGATTTATTCAAAACTCTCCTCGGGTCTCCTCTTACCTTGAGAGAGAGAAAGGCCCCTGATGAGTCGAAGGTGCCCGCCTCCTCGTCTGCGTCCTCCAGACACCACTCTGGCAGGCTGTCTCTCTCATCTTCCAGGCTGCCGCTGCCTGACCGTGGCCTCCTGTATCCACGCTCATCTTCTCTTGCATCAAATGGGAAACGTCGACGCTGGTCTGGGTGTTCCCGCCACCCTGCTGACCGAGGCCCATCTGAAGAAAAGAGGAAAGCAGTTAGGGTTGTATAACTAATCTTACTCTCTTAAGCTAATACCTTAGATTCTTTCAGATGAACAGCAAACTTTTTGGCATCCACATACAATAACACATAATAGTATGATTTTTGAGTGCATGAAACGTCAAAAATACAGAGAAATGAAGAAAATAAGGCACCGGTGTACCACTCAGTTCTGCCTCTTACATAAAACACATGCTCTTAGTGGGTACCTGTTAAAATGTCATAATATTCTGAGAGACACAAACCAGAAAGAAATCGCGGAGCTGGAGAACACCTCTTAATTCAAGTTGGTCGTATGGTAAAATTTCTATTGTCCTGTGCGCTACAATGACAAAAATAAACCCCACAAAAGTTTACAGGCTGTGACACACAAATGTACCCAATTCTGAAGAAGGCCATAAAACAAAAATGGCAGTACACAACAAATACATTTATCAAAGATAATTTATCTGAGATAAATGTATCAGTAATGTGGTCAGTGCAGTGCCCACCTGGGCTCGGGGGGCACCACCGGTCACTGTCCCGTCGAGAACCCGCCAGTCGCCAGCCCCCCTCATCATCCTCACCATTCTGATCGTCACGAGAGGTACGCCAGTTCTCACTCTCTGAACGCGTGAAGTCGTGCTTCCTTGGTAGGCCTGTCCCGCCGTCCTCGTAGTTTCCTCGGACTGTAAAGAGAAGTGGGTATGAGGATGATTAAAGGCGAAACCATCATCGTTACTTTAATAAAACCCACATTCAGTCCAAATCAGCAAACGCACTTAATGCTGTCAATCAATTAAACCAAAAACTAGCATTACAAAAAACTGAACTTTTTATTGGTTAATAATTAAACAAACTTACTGTGATTCATCTGAAAATGTCCTGGAGCAGCATCTGTCAGGTTCACAGAGAAGAACAAGTAGTAGTAAGCCAGTGCGCATTTGCCAAAGAATATGTCATGTATTGATTATTTGATAAACAAAATTTAACACCAACCTGGGTCTTTTCGACCTGGCTTTTCAAACCTTCTATCTCCCCTGGTGAGGGAAAAAAACACCCGTTATGTAAAATCATGTATAATTAGATATTTAGCTGCTGTCCTGCAAAAATTCATATTAAACATGAAACATGGTCAAAACAAGGCCAGATTTTTACTGTCAATACCTTTCTTCCCAGCTCTGGGAGCGATGCATCTCCCTCCCTCCACGACCAAAACCTTCCACATCATCAAAACTTCTTTGGTAAAACCCTCCATCTCCTCTCCCCCGGCCTGAAAGCAATCACAGGTTGAAGTGACCTAATATGACCCCATAAGGTCCAGTTGCTCATTAATGAGTTCAACTGCGACAAGACTATAGGTTGGTTATTTAACATTATGATCAAATGCAGTTCAACCATTGGTTGTTCCACAAAACAGTTGAGATTTTCCACAACAGATGATAAGAAAGTCTATACCCACCTTCTATAAATAGAAATGATGGCTGCATGGGTGAGTAAACTGGCTGTATTTTAAATGGTCTACATTTTTTCATTAAGTATAAGTGATCCACCATGATCCATTGCACATAATCTGCTGAATCATGATGCCGTACTCTCCCTTTCCTTTTTCATCCACAAGATGTACAACCAGCCTGCTCCTGGTTTTTAATTCATCTGCCCTCTCCATGATTCATGGCCAATTTCCTTCAACAGTGATAACAGTACATACATACAGTACATACAGTCTGATAATAGTATACTCTATTTTCTTCTGATTCCCCTGGAGTCAGTTGGCAAACAACAATATTGTGCACATCGACATCTGATTTGTCTTGACAACTTGACTACTTCCTGTTTAGAAAACAAACCTCTGTAAAACATTCTGTCTCATCACATTCAGAAAACGTTTAATGAATGACCAACATGGTCAAACAATGTATCTGTTCATTTGGATCTGTTCAGCCTGCATATAATTTTTGAGGCTGCTTCTGATTAAATCTGAACTCTAACCACAGTCGGGTCCTAAAAAGGTGTGTGAACCTAGAGCTGTGTGAATCTAACACAGAAGTCAAAAGTACAGAGAACAGGACGTGAAGTGATGAAAAAAAACAGGTGCTTAAAATGAACAGCTTTATTATATTTTACATGCTATCTGTATGCTGTGTTATGTGGTTTGCTTGATTTTAAAACGTGACAGCCTAAAAAAGTTTTTGAGCTGTAAACTGTTAACTTCACAGCGCAGAAAGAATCAGTGGTTATTATGCTTTCACCTTTTAAATTCTGAGTGGCTTTTAGCTCTTTTCTTTCCTAGAACTGCAACTCTAAGGTTTGGTTACAGACTTTTGGCTAATTAGGCCTGGCTAGTAGTTGCTAACATGCCTGAAAAGTCTGAGCTGACTCTGCAGTGACAAACAGGAAAGATGCTGCTCTTAAGGAACATAAGGTTTATCTCTCCTCTGCTGCAGAGTGTAACACAGCAGATCAACCCACTGATAACTACATATAATTACTACTTCCCTAAACATTTAGGGCTGACTAACTATAACTTTCCCACTGTAAAATACACAGTGCAGCTTTAACTGCCTGGGGGATGTAGGTGTCTGAATTTGTGCATGCAAATTGCACTCTGATTTCAAACAGGGTTTTCCATGTTTAAGGCACATCAATTATAAGTTCGAGCAGCTGGGGTCAAAGTATGCTGAGTAGGCAGAACACCTACAGAGTGCTAATATTAGATCCCTTGTCTCAAGCTGTGGCTAAATTGGTGGGATGCTACAAAGGCATCTTAACTATCTGCAGTTGTTGTGACTCTGAGACTGCATAGAAAGAACATATAAATAGTTAAACATTTGAAAAATGAAATCCACCACATGGCTCTGTAAACTCCACCTGCAGCTATTACCTTGACATGAGACAGGAAGCATGACACATCCATGTTTGATCTTGGTTAAATTCTTACCTCTACCCCTTGAGGTACTTCGGCCTCTTGGTGCCCCTGCTATCGGACCGCCTCCTCGGCCTGTCAGCCGAAGTACAGCTGCACTGTTTACAGACATGGAAAAATTTCTCTGCAAATACAAACGGGGGGAGGGGATCGAGGGGGGACGAAAAGCCAACTCTCAGCTCTCTGTTTGGCACCTGTTCTGTACCTGGTTGCTTAATTAAGTAACGTTTATTCCAAGAAAAGACAACAACAAGATGACTGGGATTATGTCAAGTTCTCCTACCTGTTCCTCCTCTGTAAAAGACACGAGTGCCAGAGGCGGCAAGGGCTCCTCTTGCAATATAGGCAGGAACTCCTTATCGTGTAGGTCTATAGGGATCTAGAGGAGAGAAACAAATCACAGGCTTCACTGTTAAGCATAAGGCTTTGACAGAATGTGCTATAACACACAAGATGTAAATATAATCTTGGCAGTACCATCATTTGCATGCGCATTCTGTTGACTGCAAGCCTTCAACAACAGCTATGGTACACATGTTATACCCACCTTGTTATCCTTTACATAAAGTGCTAACATTTCTTCTCTCCCGTAGCGATAGTCTGCAAGTTTATACTTTGGCAATGCAGGTGAGAGGGGTGGAGAGGCAACAGCACTGCTGCTTCCACCACCACCGCTGCCACCACCTCCAGACAGGGCACGGAGCCTGCAGAGAGAGGAAGGTTAGTAAAAGCAGAAGGGACAGAGGAAGGAGAGACAACACTAAAGCTGAGGTGGCAATTGGCATGTCTGAACGTGTGCAAAGAGGCCACACCAGGCTCCAAAAGAAAACCAGTTTCACAACCTACAAATCACTCCCCCCAGACAAATCATGAATTCATGCCAGTTCAATTACCATTCTGGTCCAAAGTTAAGTGTCTGGGTTTCGGCCATTGTTCCTTGAAGTTCTACAAACAGGAAAAGGGAGGAAAAGGATTAGGACTACTCACTAGATACCTTTAAGACATTACCAAAAATTACATACTAACTGTGCCCATTTTGCATATCATATATTTACCCATGTCTTTGGTTTAATGGTCTAAATTAATGCTCTTTACAAGTTCTGACCACCAATTGTTTTGTCCAACCAACAGTCCAAAACCCACAGATTTAAATTTTTAAATAAAACATATAAAAACATAAATCCTCACACCTGAACAGCTTCAATATACATAACAGTTAGTTGTGTTAACTGAACCCCTTCAAAAATACTTTACAGATGTTTTGTTTCAGAAAACTGTTTGCAACTACTATATTATAACTGAATAATCTCAGATACACAGGAACTATAGTTCTTCTAGAGAGAATTTGGTAAATTTTTGTTACCTACTTTAATTGACGTATCCCAGCTCCTAAGTATATATTGCCCATCCCACTAGCACACACAACCAGTGTACAATTTCAGTCTGCTAAAGCTATTTTAGGAAGTCTCCCAGCCTGCAAGAAGCTATGTCAGACACCTGTAATTGACAACGGGGATGGACCTTACTGTAGCAAATTAAATAATGAAAAACACACATCTTATGTCAATAAGATAACAAGTTTGTTGACGTTGGTGTCTCTACTGCCAAGACTTGAGAGCATGATTTATTACACAGCGGTGCTTTCTCAAATATCGGGCACAAAAGGCGACAGTAGGCTCACAATACCACTGACCATATGGAAGTCAGGGTAAGCCACGTGTAAGTTGGTTAGTTAGTTAAAGCAAACTCATCTGAAGTGAACAACATTTCTGACAACTTTCCTGCACGTTTTAAACGGCTGCCAGTTACAATAAAGTGAAAGCCAAACGCCTGGCTGAGTTTACGTTATGTAGTTGTATGCAATGATTGAAGGGCTAACCTGTTCAAAACAACATAACTTATTATTGATTGATTAGTGAAGGCAAATTTAGTCTTGTCATAAGAGGGGGGAAACCGCTAAAGTCAGCGGAAAAACGACTGATCACCAAGTTCTTGTAAAGTTGTCCGGAGTATTACCTTGTGTAAAACGCTGAGTTCACGGTGTAGTGTTAATGCTGGTAAACGGGAAACCAGTAGTGCACAGCTAACACACGGTGGTCAGGCCGACCCATCCTGAAGCTAACGTTGGCAACACTACTGAATCATGCTAAAGGTTGACTTACAATACTCACTACGAGCCGCGACGATCGCTCATGAGGGTTAAGTGGAAATCATCCCCGGTTACCAACATTGCGTTAGCAAAGGCAGCAAGCTAACAAGTCAAATAAACAACTTACATGGCTAATCCACGGGATATTAGTGACTGACATTAGCCACCACATCTCATAACGGTTAATAGGTGATAGTTGGGTTATAGTTATGGTGAAATGTGGCAGCAGATGTGTGGTTTAAGTGCTACTTGCTACATGCTGGTGCCACACAGGGTATTTTCATCAACCAGCAAGACGATAGCCAACGGTGGTTGTGCCAGCGCGTTAGCTAGCTAACGTAGCTCATGTATCTGTCGTATATGAAGGTACACGCGTGTTGACAGTAAATTAGTTCCCCATGGGAGGAGAGGTCTTGTCATATATTCCACTTAACTATCATAACACGGATCTGGCACAAGTTAACCCCTATCCTCAACACTTGCAGCTAGCACGCTAACGGGATAGCCACCTAGCTACACGCGGCCTTCCGAGCAGCCTGGATCCACAACAAAATTTCCTCGTCAGGCCGTCCCGCACTTCACACGGCCCGGACACGCACACACAGACACTGGAGCTCGGTGCTGCAAGGCCAAGTAAACATGGTGGTTTAACAACAGTCCCAAGCACCCCAGCTGGCCAGAATATGACTCTCTGACATGGCACTTTACTTCAATGTACGATTTTTTCTTTGCTAGTGTATTAAACTTTGGCTGTCTTACCTCTGCTTGTTCTGACAGCACAAGGTTTGTATGCGAGTTGTGTGGCTCTCTCTGGGCTCTCTCTCTCTCTCTCTTCGTTTTCCACAAGATGGCTGAGTGTGGGTCACATGACAGCAGATAAAACCCGTATGCCGTGGTAAGATTTGCTGACTGGTACGTACTCACAAAACAACGAGGTGAATGTACATGACCACTATACTTATCATTCTCATTGTAGATGCATGTGCTGTGTACAGTGCACTCAGCCATATCTGTCATCTCACATAAAATGCTGTTTTAATGAACTGGCATTACTTTGTTTTTACTCATTCAAAGTATACAGGAAGGGGTACGGGTGTCCATGCCACCCCACCCCCTAAAAGCCAATGTACACAGTAAAATAAACTTCTCATACACATGTACAGAATAATAACTGTATAAAATACAACCATAAACAACACAGGTTACAATGGTTGAATCTTAATCAACTAGTTTTCACGTTCTTTAGATAGCTTTTAAAATATTATTTTGTTTTTTGTTGTTTAATTAGTTTCCTCTGTGTTTATTTGTTAAAGAAGCATTTCAACGTTGCTTTCCATAATAATAATTTTTAATTCACTGATGTCTTATTCTTACTTTCTAATTTTAGTGTATATACAACAATTGCATTGCTTTTTATGTAGCTGGTGTCACATCTGTTATAATTCACCTATCACAGCCTTATCAATCATGACACCTACAGCCTATCTGCAGCCCATCACCATCATGGGCCAAAGGTGGATAACCAATCAGGCTCAGAGGGAAACTGCCTCTGCCTCTGCCTCTTACCACAAGCCAGTTGATACAGGGATAACCAACAGCCTGATATTATTCCTACACATCAGCATGTGTACGAGTTATTCTCTAGGGTCATGTGCACTCTCCTCAGTGGGAACCTTGAGGTGACTGTGTACAAATACATACATATATGAACAGTGATGGGGGGTCAGTAAGGTCCCAACATCAGTGTCGTCACAGGTGTGGCGGGCCTGAGTGTCCCACTGTCTGCGCTGCAGTCACAGCAAGTCGTCCGAGTCTTTGCCGAAACTTTACCTTGTGGATTTAGGTATGTGATTTTGCTAATAATGACAATAGTGCCATTTTTTTAACAGTTAGCCAATTAAAAATAAAAAATTGTGTAAGTTTACCAACTGAAAGTCAACAGGACCTAGCTAACACAACATGCTAATAATTAGCTAATGCTAACAAAGTTTCTACGACTGAAATTGAGTGGTTAAGTTCGCTAATTATAAATTAAATCATTCGTTATGTAGGAAAAGACACAAACGAGGGCTCTCGTGAATAAACATTTTTTCTGGTGTTATGGCAGCAAAAAGACATAATTCGTCTCATTTTGTTGTAATGTACTTTCAACGTACAGCGAATTCACATTGTCATGGGATTGATTATAAAAAGTACCCCCGGTCCTAGGAGACTTGAGTTCTGTGTTGTTGAAGATTTGGGAACCCCTGGGCTGTAAGACTTATTACTTAACAACACAGATATTAAGCATTTGGAAATTTCCTGAAGCCTCCAGCGGGTTTCGAGAGCCAGTTGGCTCGTTGGTCTAGGGGTATGATTCTCGCTTAGGGTGCGAGAGGTCCCGGGTTCAAATCCCGGACGAGCCCTTCTTTTTTTGTTCTTCCCTTAGGTGTCGGGAAACTCCCATTTGATTTTTAACAGCTTCCGGTAATGTTTAGAGCTCTGAGACTCTGACAGTGTGCCGCAGGTAAATGTTATGTAAGTGAGTGAGAGTTATTGCAGACTTTACTCTTCCCCGTCACCTGGTTGGATTTATGGGTAGCACTAGAAATCTATGTGTGTGTTTTTTAAAGGAATGTGTAATACAAGTGACAGAGGGTATTAAATATCTGCAAAAAAATAGAACATTTAGGAAAAAAGCATGGGAAGGGCGTCAAAATACAAGTCTCACACAGAAACACAGATAGCATATGATCTGTTTATTTTTAATTTTGTTTATTTGATATATTGATGTATTTGGTCATTTAGTCCAACCTGATGAGAAATTTGTCTTATTAAGAGCTAAGATAAATTTCTGTATAAAAGATATGCATCTTTTTGTGTCAGTCAATTGCTGCTGTCTATAACAATTAATTCACATATAAACAATGACAAAAATGGTTCACTACTAGTGTTAAAAGGTAATTATTTTACATTTTCATATATCATGAAAAAAAAACAGGTATAGCTAATCCTAACCTACTGCATTAACACAATAAAGACGTTTTTTTTTAATATATATACCATACACTACAAGAACATTGTACATCCATTGCAGAGAGAAATGCGTGTAATACTTGCTAGTCAGTGGGAGGATATAGGGTGCATTAGAGGTGTTAGAGACTGGAGAAATAAATCTTACTAACTGAATATAAAAGGGGAACAAAACAATTGACCCCGACGTGATTTGAACACGCAACCTTCTGATCTGGAGTCAGACGCGCTACCGTTGCGCCACGAGGTCTTGTGTTTCTGATGGTGTAGTCATGTTATATAAACGGTATCCAAGCCACGTCTACTTTTTCTTTTTTCTTTATTGAATTGCTCGCTTTTCGACATGAATGTGCTAATCACATCAGAAAATGAACAAAAGACATTCAACGTTAGAACAGAAGGTTAGTGATATATGCATCTGAGATATCGGTTCAAGAAATGGAGGCGTCAAAAACAATATATGGTTCTATGAGGAGGTTCTTCTGTATAGCGTCTTGTTGAGTGTAAAATAGTGCTCAAAGGTACCTGTGAGTCTCTTGTCATATGGCAATGCTACAAGTACGTGTAACGACTGGCCGGTTAGCTCAGTTGGTTAGAGCGTGGTGCTAATAACGCCAAGGTCGCGGGTTCGATCCCCGTACGGGCCATCGTTCACCTTTTTGTGAGTTGTCTGCTACAGAACTTATGTCACGTTCATTACAATCATTTTTACAAATCATATGTAGATGAAAGAACAGTTCTTTTTTAGATAGAAGCACTATAGTTTTAATTCTGACATTTTACATGTATGCAGTTGAACTATTTAAATTGTTTTCCATTCAGTACTTATGATATACTGTTACCTAGATTTCGAGTGTTTCCCACAGACTACTGTGTTTCCCGCGAGTACCGTAAAGTTCAAAATAAAGACGCAGTTAAGGTTTAGGGTTGGCAGGCTTGACGGCGTCACATGCGATTGACAGCTGGATGAACAACTGTATTTTGCATGCTCAGTCCAGATGCAACGTTGTGCAGCAGTGAGAACATACTATGTCAGTTGTTACTTTCCATTTTTATCATGACTCTCTGTTTCCCATCAACCGAGATCATTATCTGAGGTGCCCTTGGTGCGGTGGTCTTGCAGCGTTTGGACACAAGGGAATTTTTTTTTTTTAAAAAAAGGGAGAAAGGAATTTGTTCTCATAAATAAAATAAGGTAACAACTCGAAACATTTGATCCGTGGGTGTGTGATGAAAACAATAATGGGTCTTCAGGCAAGCTCTTTCAAGGCGTTGGTGGTATAGTGGTTAGCATAGCTGCCTTCCAAGCAGTTGACCCGGGTTCGATTCCCGGCCAACGCAAGGTTTTTTTTTTTTTCCCCCAACCAGATAAGGCAGCAATCATGAAAGGTAACTGCTGCACATACTGTACAGATCTGTAGCTGTTAATAATGTCTTGTTATTTTACAGTGGTAACATTGTCTCCTAACGTACCATTACTAAAGGTTTTATGATGAGGTGTGATTAACGGCTTTACTAGTGGTTAATAAACCATTTACTAATGCTTTACACAATAGTTAGCCATTAAGAATATCAACTCTTGGGTTGCCAGGTTGTGGAAAATCATTGTTGCTTTTTTAAATACATGAAATATATCAGTTAATATTTTTGCACAGTTGTGCATGATGGCTGTCACTACATTAATGTTTCAGTTATGTATTCGGTATTGCTGCAGAAGTAATTAAAAATGGGGTGACAAGATATATTTGATAAAGTCTTACAGACAGATTGCAACAAGTGATATAAAATTATGCACCAATTTCATCAGATCTGTTTTTTATATAAGTTAAATGTATCCTTAGTTTATCTTTAAAGTTACGTGCTCATCCCAATCATATTTCTTTGAGCAATCAAGAATCTCCAGAGACCCACATCCCTTGAAAGAATACTTGTGTTTCCAGGGTGCTAGTGACCTCAAAGACGTTAGAGAGAAAAGTTAAATTTGTGTCATTAAAAACATTCGGGGTCATTGCTTCACATGTGTTATCATCCCACACTGATATCTCAAGGTGAGGTGATGGAAGCAAACTGGCCATTTACTGTGTTCATCATGTGAACACTGGAGATAGTATGTCACTTCAGTACAAGACATCAAGGCCTGTAATAACTGAATGGCCATCTCATATTGTTGTGTTCCCTCCCAAAGTACAAGGCTACAGATTTCTTTTTAGTTGCCCAGAAATTTTCCTAACACCAATTTTGCTTCAAGATTGTATCATCTCCCAGCTCATATAGCCTCAAAGGAGGTGTGCTTGAATTTATGATAGACACTAAAGAACATATAATGACTTAAGAAAAAGCAGGACCACTTTAGAGTACTGGATGTGCAGTTCAGATTTTATTTCATCCACACCATACCTTCCTCAGAGAGTTCGAAGAAAGCACGCCGTAGCATCAAACAAAAAACAGACAGCTGTGCCTGCTCTCCATCATAGTGAATGGTCAGGTGTGCATAGGCATGAGAATGTACTGAGCTCTGTTCTACCTGTTCTGGCCTTATTACATTTGCTTTACTTTATTGACAATGTATTGTTTGAACTCATTCTGAAAAAAATCTGACTATGACTCTAGCAGCTTATGTTTTCTTGTTTTTTTCCTCAAAACTTTCATCTCACTTAGCATCCTGATAGAGGTATCTGTGTGACTTCTACCCCATAACCCCCAAAGGTTTTTTATTAAAGTTTTTTAAATTGATTTAAGCAACAGTACACACACACACACACAAACTGATCAATAATAGATTTAGCCATGTGGCTCTAGAGAAAGATGGAGGGAGTTTATTTGTTGAGCAGGAAATATGTCACTGTTTTTCCTCCACCCAGTAAATTCATTTGTTATCCTATTCACCGGTGTTAATCCTGCTTAGTCTGTTTTTCCCTCTGTTGCCATGGATATGCTATTCCTATGGCAACTGCAGGCCTTTGTGGATGGCCTCAGGCCCCCACCGTAGAGGACTCTCTGAACCTTTCATTACACATTCCCTTCAAGCTCGCCGACAAGTCACACAAGTAGCACATACTCCAACTCTGTCTCTCTGTCTCCCTCTCTCTCTCCTTCTCTCTCTGCCCTCCCACCTCTCTCCTTTTTGTCTCTCTGCTGTTCTGCCCTTGTAGTCATACTACTGTGTCTTACTTTTAAGTCCTTGACGCACTGCACGTGTCCACGCCAGCAGCACAGCTGTTGCTTTAATGTTCACATTTTTTTGTAAATTACACTCCAGGCGTTCACTGATACTGGATGCCAGTGCTGGTAGGAAGAGGGCTGTGATCAGATTTGTGGCACGCGTATCGCTGTCATAAGAGTCAGCGCCTTGAGCTTTCTAATTTTCGGTGGCAATGGAAACCAGAGCTCCGTCTTTAAAGATGCATGAGACATCTTGAGCAACAGAGAATAGCGACGGAGGCTCAGCCAGAGAAAGTGTCTCTGTGTTGGAGACAGTGAAACACGGGAGGGGTGAGGCTCACGCAGATGACAGTAAAGTTGCCAGTGGTAGGTGAGGGGGCCCAAGTCGTAGTAGAGCACAGTGTCAGGACTGGTCACTCTGTGTGTGTGTGTCTGTGTGTGTGTGTGTGCGTGTATGTGGGGCAGGTGGGGGGGCCTCCACCTGCTGAATGAACCCCATCAGTGTCGGGGAGTACCATGGGCTACGGGTGGGTTCATCCCTGCTCGGCATCGTGGCGGGCTGCATCATCATTGGGGTGTCCAGGGAGTGTGATGCTGATGCTGTAGGAGGTATCTTCCTGGGAGCAGGAGGCCTCGGTGAGTGTGTGTGCATATGAAACTCTTCTTTTTTTTAGGAATGACTGACCCAGTTGTGGGAAAGGTATTTAGTTGTTTAAGTTACTGATTGTCTTGATTGCTTTTTGACTGAATATTGTGATAAGATTTTATAGTGTGATAGTGGATTAACCATAATATCTTGACTGAGGTTCTGGAGACCCTGGGTCCTCTGTAACAGCTTAAAAAACATACTAAAAACAACATTATGTAACTATTTGACCTTAAAATAACAGCTTCACGATCACTTTGATGTTACACTGACTTTTAATGAGGAGAGTGGTGCCTCTGTCATTTCCACGCTGCTTCTCAAACGCCTGATCTTGCACTATATAAATTTATGACTGGACAATCTGAGTGATAGTCAGAGGCTTCAACCACTGGAATCAGCTTAGCAAATTCAAGAGTAATACCGAACAATAAATGAGTCTTTTCAAGACTTAGAAGTCATGAAAATATCAAGAATCTTAAATGGAGTTTGGTGTGTTTGTCACAGCGACAGCACTTCTGGCTCTGGAAACTGGATCATGAGGAATATACACCGTTCAGCCATGTTTCAGTTCAATGAGAGGGATTACACAGTCAGAGCTCTGGAGCAATTGATAGGCTTTGCTCTCTATACAAAATAAAAAACGCTTGGACTTGAAGCGTTAATTACCACTCATGGCTGTTCAACAAAGTTACATTTTGTTGCTTTAACAAAGCGTCTTATCATCTTGATACTTGTACCCTTGTTTGTGAATGAGTTATATATCATGCACAGACCGGATAACATATAGAACATGAAATATTTCCTTATTTGGTGTAACTGCTTAAATACTACATATTGGGCTTTAATGAGGTCAGAAATGAAAGTGAATTTGAAGATTGATTTTGCAGATATTATTTTTAGGAGTGCTTCCTGGTTCAAGGAGGACACACTTGACTGACAGGAAATTTGTTTTTTTTTAAATGCTAAAAACAAAGATCTGTGGTCTGTGACTTTTTCCATCAACCGTTCTTGAAAAACACACCATGTCATCATCTGATACAACAGTGTAACTGGAACCCACTGATAGCCGGAGTACTTGCACTGCCAAGATAAAGGAGTGCTGTAACTGCTTTCGGGGAGAGAGACACAAAAAGAAAGAGCAAAGGACAGGGCTTTTGATCTGGGAGGAAGACAACATCGACATGCATGGTTAATGTGAAATACATTCTCACTGACAATTTGATCAGCTTTCAATAATTAATCTATCTTCCTAATGTGCACAAGAAGTTGGCAAATCAGAACTGTGCGCAGCAGTTTGACAGAGACATTCGCTCTGGCAGCACTTGTGCAGCTAAGTAGCATCTAATTATGTGTTTTGGGGCTTGCGTGCCATCATGATGCCTCCTCCAACACATAGGCTGACTAATGAGCATGAACAGAGTGTTCTCGGCAGATTCTTTTCACTCCTTCTGCAGTTTCATGACATTTTAAGCACAGACATGCATCACAGCCACCCTCAGGACCTGCCAGGGTTTAATGCCAGCTCTTCTGGCTCATAAGGGAAATCAATAACTGCGTTGAATTGGAGCCGAGTGCCACTGAGAGGCACACAAGCCCTGCGGTTTCAGATATTACTGTATACTTGGAGTTGAGCAGGGAAAGAAAACATCACACACTGTATCTGTGTGATACACTAAAGCTAATCTAAAGGCTTTGTCAAGACAATTACAGTCTGGGAATAGATATCTCATCAAACAATCTTTTTGTTGGTCGTGATGTCTGCAAGTATGGGAACTTGAATGAACTTCCTGTTAGCTTGGTGTGGCTCACAGGCAGTAGCAGCAGTTACAGGTTGTATTTCAAACACTTGAAGATATGAAATGAGCAGACTGCCATAAATTAGACTGTGCACGTGCTTAGATTTATGGTTTTATGGCACAGTGACATTTTATATCCTGTAATAATGAGATTTTTCTCAGAGTAAAACCAGTGTTACTTTATCATTTATCAAAGTAATCATGGCTTCTGCTCTCCAGGCCTGCTCATATCGATCTACCCCTTCATAAAAGCCTGGCTGAACATCAACCATATTCTCCCATCCTTGGGTAAGTCTTTATTCCATTATTTGAAAATTAAAGATTTAATTACACTTCACAATCACACAAGCCATCATGTAGTGATAAATATGGCAGCCTAAATTTGTCCTCTGCGTTGATTAAAGAATAACATTTGTTCTATCCAAGAAACGTTTTGGCTCAGAATACTTCTTAACCTCTCAGGAAACTTCAGAGTGCACCCTGCGGTTGCCAACCCCGCTCCCGAACAACCGATAGATGCGCTAAGACGAGAAGGTGAGTGTGAGCGTCTGAGGCGGCCTTTTTCTAAACCGAAAAAGCCACTAATCAATAGACCTATCACATAACATTCAAAGGGATAGTGTTCAGCTACTTGATACTGAGCCATTCAGTGTGTGTCGGATATTTGTTAAAAACAAATCTGACACTTGTCTGTACACTGGATTAACGCCAGTGAGAGAGATGTTGTGTCTATGAGGTTATTGTAGAGCATCAGCCATCTCTTTTATATCTCATGGGCTGCAGTTGAAGAGTTAAAAAGATCATAATAATTACACACAAATCATAAGACATAGTTTTAGTGCTGAGCAGCCAGCCCATATGAAATGCATTAAAAATGTTTAAAAAGAAGAGCTAATGAAAAGAAAAAAGTAATAAAAAGAAATGAGATAAAGTAATATGTATATTCAAATTAAAAACAGAGAGTCTGTGTCCCCCCATAGAGGTCATTCGTAGGTACATGTGGTTTTTTAAAACTGGAGTGTGGGACTTATGTTAAGAGACATCAGATTTAACTCTTAATCAAATTAGACATAGACATTCTCACATAAGCACACAGGTTTGCCTGAGCTGAAGAAGGGAGCGACCGCAGTTATATAAAAGTTATACTGACTGTTGCTGTGTGTTTATATGTTCTCTCGTGGTCTTACAGGGACTCAGAGTCAATTAAATCTGGAACGTTCTAAGAGTCGTATGGGAACCTTTGTGGAGGGGGGACCGATGGCAGAGACCAACCCAGATGAGGGGTATGAGATTGAAACCAACACTGTCTGTCTCAGTGCAAATCATGTTTATATGCAGTGGTGAGACATCCATGTAGTGCAGTTAAGGATGAGCAGGATGGGGAGGTAGATGGTGACCTAAACACCAGACAGTCGGGTTCACAACAACAGTCATTTCTAAACCTTAAAGATCATAATGTTTCTCTCTCAAAGTGCTTTAATAGACTAAATTTAACTATACTTTATTTTAGGTGTTGCCACAGTTGTTGTAGAAAGAACAGTGAACAATTTTCAGATATATTTATTATCAGTGTTCTGTCGAGATGTTGATGAAAACATAATATATGCAGCATTACATGTCCTTCAAAACATATTAAAGTAATCCAAAATATTGCATGAAAAAATAAGACCCACACTCATGCCTCTAAAAAAATACATGCACACACAAACACATGCCCAAGATCATTCAAAGAGGAAGTGTCTAATTGACTGATTTACATGATCTGCGAGACTTTACAATCTGCATACCCGACCTAAACACTGGGAGAACCAGCAGGTGTAGCGTAGGTCTTTCTGAGTGTAAATTATACAACTTCTGGTGATCCCTCAGGGGTCAACTCTGGGCTCAGTTTTATCCATAATTTACTTACTGCCTCCTTATTTCAAATCCTTACTTACCGTATCAGTTTCCAGTTTATGCAGAATATGCATTTATTTGAGCTTTGATCCAAAAAGCGATCTGTCGTCAGATCAACATCAGTCGGAACATAAATCAGTTATTTTAATTTCATAATGTTAGAATGAAAAAGAAAGGTTTTTTTCTTTTAGGAAATGAATCTTGTCTGTCAACATTTCTGCATCTGCTCCACTTTGTTAGTCTATAGTTGAAAGAGGACAGGTAGACAGTAAACTTATTATTTTTGCAAGTTCAAGACGTTTTTTGATATGAACAAAATTGTCTGTAGAACAGCCAAAACACCTTACATAAGAGCATGTGCTCCTTTGTTGCTTGTCTGAGCCATTTAGAGAAGAAAAGAGGGACTTTCAAAAGTGAACATTATAATGTATCACCTCCTTTTCATAGTCAATCACTTTGGATGCAGTTGCCACGGTAACCCAGATACTGGATAGGTTTCAGTCATGTCAGGTTAGATCATTCATCAACCATGCACACCATGTGTTGACTAGTGTGATAACAAACACATTATACATATATACGCTGGACTTCACAAACCTGTGAGTGGCAATTGTTAAAATAATGGCATTTTTAATGCTTAAAGCTAGAAAGGCACATTTTCTCATTTATGTTTATATCATCTTGGGGAATAATCCATATAACTACATTGGTTATTTAACTAATGTTCTAAACAGTCTACTACTGATTTCCAGTTTAGGCATAAAGCAACAGCTTAAACTGAATATATTTGAAAATAGCCACAGAGATTTTAAGTCAGGCTTTGCTGTCTAAAGCCTGACAATGTATTAATATGCTATTTATGGTTGTTGAGTCATTTCATAGCTCTGTAAAATGACCGAAGCACGGATGACTTTGGGGAATAAAGTAATATAGGTTGTCTCAAATGGAAGGAAGACATATTACTTATGTGACTCATGCTTTGGTCTATTGCAGGACGTCTTCAGACATGCCAGACGTCTTATCTAGACGGAAACAAAAACAGTTGCCTTCTGATCAAGACCTGCCTTGACGTCATCAGATGATCTGACTGACCAATATTATTCTACTTCCCAGCTAATTAGGTTCATTTGGTTTCTTCCTAATGTTAGACAAAAGATGTTAGATCATTGTTTTTCTGTAGATTTCTTGTATCAGCAGTACTATCTGTTTAGATCGTGATATTGTACTTCAGTGGTCTGATAAACCGAAGATTAAATAGTGATTGTTGGTGAAGTATTTCTATTCTTCCTGACATTGAGTGAAGAAAATTAAGCGCTGTAGTCCCACTTGCTATCAGCTCATCTCATCATCACACAATGTTCTCTCCACCAATTAAGAAACTATTATGGTTGTTATGAGATGATGGGACTCATACACAATTTGGCTCAAGTTCCCCAGCTTGTCTTCGTCATGAGCAAAACAAATGGGAATACATGTTATACACACACACACACACACACACACACACACACATACACAAATAGCTGTGTCTGTTGCATGCACACAGTGAACTGCACCCCTGCAGTGAAACATAATACATTGATATTCAGGACGGCGCAGGCAGAACGGCTGCTGCATGGGAAGTAGCACGGGGAAGAACGCTGTGCTCTGACAAAAAGCATGACGTGCTGTGAGGCTGAATAATGCCGGGCTGTGTTGATGGGTCTCAGCAACAGGAGCCTGAGGAGTCTGCAGAGCCTTGATGACAACCAGCAGTTTGATTGTCAGGCCTCAAATCACAATGCCTCGCCACAGTCCCTCTGTGTCTGCATGAAGTTAAACACTGGAGGGACACATAATGAACACTTAATTGAACATCATCCAGATTGGGGTTAAAGGGTCTGACAACTGAAACATGTGGATATACATATATATTTACAGAAACCACCCAAATAAAAACAAGATTGAAAACCAGAAGGTATAAACAATTTGAAATATTTTCAGGCATCCAGCCATACACTCTAACCTATCCCAGCACAGAAAATATGCTTAGAGAAACATAAAAACAACACGTCTTCCCAGAAACAACGTCCTGGTTCCTCTGGATAATGCACAGGCCACGCTGAGTAAATTTCTGGAACAAAATTCTTCATAATAAATTGTTATGCTATGTTAAACTGACCCTTTGATATGCCAAAAACTACAGCTGGATGCAAACCACAGGTGTCAGTGGTCTTTTTCTTAAGATGAACACAATAACAGAATTTAAACTGTGCGAACAGCAGCCAACAAAACAATCCCAATTTAAGATTCAGTAACTCTTGCTCCTGAGCTTTCAAGAGTTGGAATTATTTTGCCGTACGATTTCCAGGGTTGGTAATGTCTGCCGATCCAGTCAAAAGCACAAGCGCTAGACAGTAAACAGACCTTGATTTGGGATTGTTTTGACAACATAGAAAGTTTTAACAAAATGACTTCAACATGGAACTTGGGTTTTAGAGGGAAAAAAGGAAAGTGGACCTCTAGTTAAGATGTTTTTGTCAAACTACTATTTCCAAGGTTAAGAATGAACTTTTACTCTCAGCTTTTACAGTTTTATTAGTTCCACTCTTTAATAAGGAACATTATATAAAAGAATTCTAACTTAGGTTGTTATTAATTTTATTAATTAATCAATAAACAATGTATTTTTCTTTATAAATCATAGGCTGTTAATTACCTTTGGGGTTGCCAGATTGTAGCTGTAGATACATGCTTTATCTTCTTAGCTTTTTAAAACATTAGTAACACCCCTCCAATGGACTGTCTGACCTTTGACCCTGTACAACAGGGCTACAGGACAGTTCAGGACAGACTACAACAGAGTCACAAACAACATATTTACAACTGCAGATTTGGGTTATTGGATTCACACTCCATTTATTTTATTTTTATTTATGAACATATATAATAACTGACATTTTAACTGGTGTATTAATGACTCAACAGGCAGAAAATGGCGACCCAAAGCTTGTTTTTGTGAACTCCTTATAATTGATTTATTGATCATCATTATGCTTACATTATACTTACTGCCTTACTGGAGAGTTGCATCATTTAATTCAAGGTTATGATAAAAAAAAAAAAGGCCATTAAATAGAGAACTGCTGTTCATCAGGCTCCATCAAGCAACTGTAGCCTGACAGTGAGATTAAATAATATACTTTTAATGTAAATTTCAAAGGGAAATTAGAGTTTTCAAAAGACATCGTTTCTATTGAAAAGCCTTCACCTTTATCATCCCCTACACACACACACACACACACACAGGCGCACACACAGGTTGAACAGTGGATCAGGATCAGTGAGGAGGAGACAGGAGAGTCACATCCAAAGAAAAGAAGAAGAAAAGAAAAGAAGAAGAAGAAGAAGAAGAAGAAGAAGATCTGCGTGGCCGATCAAATATGGAGGGAAAAAATGAAATATGACGATTTCACACCGACTGCCGGAGAGAAGCTTCGCATAGATTAACCCACCCACCCATTTCCGTTGCAAGATGACCTGTCAGGTGCTACGTGCCGCGTCTCGGTCCACATCAGGAGCAGCGCGCGGCGTCGCGTCCGCGTGTCAACTCAGAGGAAATGCCATCTCACCTAAGTGATCTTCTCCCTCCTCTCGGGTTTTGATCTTCCTCGGCAGGTCGGCTCGCCTCGCCTCGCCTCGCCTCGCGTTGCACCCCGTGGCCGCTGATTGAATGGCTGTCATGACTTGTGCCCTCAGGACTGTAAAGCTACGAAAGCGGGATGAAAACCCTGCTCTGTTTGTGGCGTCTGCGTGTCCCTTCAACCTCTCAGTAATTACACCCGGTAATTAAGGCTGAGGATCGCGTTGAAAATCTACTCATCAAACAATGGACAGAGCCTCAGTGCGTCGACATAAAGGGTAAGATGCGTTTTACGGTTTAATTTTTTACAGGAATGCAACACATCAGTGCAGTGAGCATGTGCGTTTAAACATCTCATACTTCAACCTGCTGTGCTGTTTGTAATACAGTCACCATCACAGATTTACTGACACACACATTTCCCCCCTCAGCATCCTGCATGCTCTTGAATGTGTGTCTGCTGCGCTGATTTGATTGCAACTAAATAATCAAATGCTGTTCCCCCAGTGGCCTAGCTGGCATGAATGGAGCAGCTGCAGTGGCATTTCACACATTTTAATTCACACATCAAGAGAAAAGAAACTGGGGTGTCTGATCAGTCATGTTCAATTTGAATTCGCACAGAGGACTTGGTGCTGCGAGAGTCACGGGGTGCATGCATCTCATTTTATACTGTAGCTTTGTTACCATGTAATTATGCTTTATTATGCTACAGTGTGAACAGTGGAAGTCCCTGTGAATGTTCCCACCAGTTCCTTTAATCTACTACTGCTAATTTTCATCATACTTACCTAATATGTTTTTTTTTTTTTTCTGCCATAGTTACAGTGGGTGTTCTGTACTTTTTACGTTTTAGATCATGTGGGACAGGCTTCAGGTGTCACCAACATAGACTACAGGTATACTGTAACTCCACCTCACACAGTGTCTCCACCTGTGGTTTATCAGATATTTGTTGTAATATGTCAGAGCACAACCTCTCCAGATATTAGTAATTTAGAGGAGTAGCAGGGCAGAGTGATGAATGTTCAGGGCTCGTTGATGGATTACACAGACTGTCTCAGGGAGGACACTCCACTGTGCCCACAGGGATCATTAGATAGCTGTCCAGTGATACCAGTGAACACAACAAGAGCAGTGTGATGAGCATGCTTATCGGAGGCGCAGGTTGTTTTCTGTCAATGTGGCTATCTAAAGGAAAACTCTGACATCTGTCATGTGTTGTCGTTTTACAGACAAAGATGTTTCCAGATTCTGTGAAGTGGACGCAGTTTGTTTAAACTTTGCCATGGGGAGGAGTTTGGACTGAAACACAGGGAGATTTAATCACACAGAGGAAGAGAGAAAGAGCGAGAGCCCAGAGGTGAAGACATGGTCATCTCTGACAGAAACACCGGCACCCCTGTACCTAAAAAGGAGCCCCAGAAGAAGAAGAAGAGGAAGTCTCGCCCTCATGGCCTACCCTCTCCGGCACTCTGCTGTGCCTGTGGCCTATGCATCATGCTGGCTGGACTCAACATCACCCTGGTGGGAGCGTTCGCCTTCAGCACACTGGTGCCTTCTGCCAACCCCCCGATCATCATCGGACCTATCCTACTGCTGGTGGCCTTCTCCTTTTTCGGGGCCTGTTGCGTGTGCAGCCGCCTCCCCCCTCCCCACAGCTCGCGGAGGTCTAAGGTGGGCGGCAGGGGCGCGGGGTTGATGGGACATGGCGGGTTAACCGGCGGGGCGGCATTTGAAATCGAGACCAGCGAGCACACCCTGCAGGATACTACGGCCGTGCAGCTCAGCCCCACGTCCTCCCCCGGATCCTCCCGGGCGTCCAGCCCGGAGAAGGACCCTCCCTACGCGGCCCTGCCGGGCTCCTGCAAGCTCTTCACCATGGAGACCAATGGCCCTTCTTCTGTTTCCGCCAGCGCAGTCTACTCAGCCTCCACAGCAGCAGGAGGGGAGGTGAGGCTCAACCTGCCACGTGAAGAAGTGGTCACCTAGCAGAGCAGAAACTCTTCCAAGGCCAGAGTGCCAGCGGTGTAAATATCCTTCTGGGTCGAGGGCTTGCTGAGTGTGATTGTGTCCTCTAGTTTATGTAGTGCCATATTTCTGGTTGTGACAAGTTTTCAGCAGTATGCTTTTGATTTATCTTGCTGTGCAGCCAACTGGTAATTAGCATGCAAAATTAATGAAACATCAGAGTATTTGTGGATTATAGGTTTTGGAATTCAAATTCCTACCTCTCTTGTGCTGTTTTTTTCCCTCCTGGTCTCTGTTTTTTTTTTTTTTTTTTTCATTTATTTTTTAATGCGGGGCATTATGAACAGTTCTCATGTAGAAATCAAACCAAGTGTCTGAAAGCGTAAACATTTCTCTTTCACTGTTAACTCTGATTAGTGGAAACCTCAGCTGTCAGCAGAGGTCTGAGAGGGCTCTCCTGAAAAATGTGATTTGTTCTGAAACTTCAAAGATTACATGTGAAAGGTCGATGGTGAAAAGTTGAACTGTACAGGTAGTTATGTAGTGACATTTGGCATTTTGTATGCCTGTCCTCAGTGCTGAACTTGTTTTGGGGGCATAAAATATTATAGGTCACAGGGGTCCCAAAGCAATATCGTCTCACCTGAGATCAAATTCTTGGCATTTACAGTTGCTCCCACAAGTAAGTGATTACACACACTGCTTTTCTACAGCCAGTACATTTATAACAAACAATGGTGCATATAGAAAAGTGTGTTACAGTATATTTACATGTAACTGTTCCACTGCTTGTGGAAACATGTAGTTTGACAAGCTTTTGTCATCACACAAACATAAACACTGTGAGTCACATGTTTTCTCAACACGGTCTTGACAGTTTCTAATTTTCACATGTGCATTTTTATTGAAGGTAGCCGCTACTCAAACTGCAGTTTTAAGGCCACATTCATCACAGTTTGTGTTGCAGGTGGAGGAGAGACTTGCCTCACCGTAAGGCATAAAAATGTGTCATCATGACAAAGTCGTCATCATGAAATCGAATTTACGGCATGATGTGACACAGAGAGAGCATATTGTTAGACAAATGTGAACGTGTGAATTCTCATTTTTCATGTCTGATAGATAGGACAGACTTTACCTTGATATTCAGCAGAAGTTGACCTCCACTGGACCTAGTGCACACAATATGGGAAAGCCAAGACAAAGTTTAGATATTCAGATTGCATAAAAAGTATTTGTTCCCCATCACTGTGATGTCCTCATGTCAGTTACAAACCTGACTGGTCAAAAAAAAAAAAAAAAAAAGACATTCAAACCCTGACTTCCTTTGAAAGGAAAGTTGCCTTAGACTGAGATATCAGGATCAAACTAATGAGGGCTATATAAAGTGCACAATTGCAGTTTTCCTCAGAAAGCCTTTGTTTGGCTCTGGATTTCTATTCCATATTGTTAGGAAAGCCTCAACAGCTCTGTTTTTTTGTCAGTATAACAAATGCATGCAAATGGCTTATAAATGTTCCATCTCAGAAATTTATATGAAGCAGCAGAAACTCCTGCATACAGACACACAGCCGCTGACCAGTGCATTCCCTTATATAGTACTAGCCATCATTATTTGTGACAAAGCTCCTTGAAAGGACCGGTTTCTCTGTCAAAGCTCTGTCTCAAGCCAAATTAGAGGCGCTGAGCTTCATTTTGCATGTTCGGAAAACTGAATTATGGAAATGCAAACACCCTGTCGTGAACTATTGGTGTTATCTGTGTGTTTTGATTTGTGTGGCACTTGTGTGAACAATCTGAAACATGTTAAAGGATAGAATATTTTTGTGAAGATTATAATTTTGTTTATTTTAACAGTAACCGATCCAAATGTGAAGATATAAATAAAAAGGCTCTTTCAGTAGAACATGAGGTTGCTCATTATGTATGCGTAGCATGACACCATGTACTTGCTACATTGCATTTTGTGTCATCATGAAGTGAAATGAATAAAAATGTTCAACTGGATTTAAATATTAAGATTTCTAGCAAGTTCAGTGTGATCTTGTAGGATAACAGTCGTTTCTTGGGGCTGGGTGATCAACAGAGTCTATAAAGATTATTTCAGAGCAGTTTGTTGGAAAACAACAAGACATAAAGTGTAAATGGTTTCCCAGATGGTGGGAAAACAGTTGCTGAGTTTATACTTTAGCACATCTTTCCATGATATACCAGCTCCCTGTACACCTGTGGAAAGGCTCCTTCTAGTGTTGCATTTGAGGATGTAACGAAATATGATTTTCCTTACTGGTTAATTTGCTTATTATATTCTCAATTAGATGTTTAGTTTATCAAAAGCTAGATAGTAAAATAGTGAAAAATGCTCAGAGCCCAAGATCTTCAGTTTGCTTGTTTTATCTAGAAAAACAGTCCAAAACAAAAGAGTCATTTACAGTGATACAAAACACAAAAGCAACAAATCTTCACATGTGAGAAGCTGGAATAAACAACTGACAAAACATTTAAACACTGAATTCTTGCTGATTAATATTTTGTCATTTGGCTAATCGAATAATTGACTGATTGTTTCAGCTCTGGTCTCATCCACTCTCCTGTTAAAATGTAAAGGCTGACTGGTTGAGAGGCTGGTGTGAAGAACAGAAACATGTCCTCCCTTTCTTTAACACATCACATCAAGATGGCCTTGAGTAAAGAACTCAATATGAGCTCCATCTGCCTCCTCCACAAGTGTTCATGTGGAAGTTTGCACTTGTCGCCACTGGATGGCGCCAGAGCTGCACGTATGACTTAGAGTTATATAAAAATGTGGCTGTCATTTCACCTCAAACCAGCAGTCGTCAGTATATCATAAGTGTCTGATGGCCATTGTTTGGCCTGTCAGAGAACAAATGGTGCAAGCAGATTAAATTTGAGTGATACTGATGACACTGCAAACTGTATATAGATTATTGATGTGAATAAGAATCATTAGAGATTGTTGGCTGTTTTCACAAAGCATTGTTTAGATAAGTTTGAGAAGCCTACATCATGTCTGTAGATTTCTTATCAGTGTGTGAAAACATGATACTAGGTTGTGTTAGGCAATCTTCATCTGATAGCACTAATTACACTGATGTTAAGACAGAATCAATTTCAACAGCGACAATGCTGATAAAGCTCCCATGTGTTCACAAGATGATGAAGGCACAGATCTGCTGTGTCCTACTTTCTGAGGCAGCTCACAGATGACTGGACTTCTTTTTTTTTTCCTAGTAGAGAGACTCGGAAAAGATGTTCAATGTCACTGGTGAATTTTTGATAAAAGATTACATTTAGGGTTGCATTGTGAGTTTTTGGTTTTTGTGAGTCTTGGTTTGCAGTACAAAATTGAGAGACTATAAGGATTTAGATGTATTCATTTATTTACAAATCCTGTTTACTTTGGTTTTATGCTATAAAAATACAACAAGATTATGTCTGGCCTGTTTCCTAATGGATTTTTACATAAGTTTACAGTAGGAATGAGGGAGAAAAAAAAAAACTGTCAGTACGAGTTTGAAGCAGCAGATGGTGAGAGAGATGGTGGGTTGAGGCTGGTCACTGTAACTGGATGAGGCAGGCAGGGAACTCAGCCAAGACACTGAGGCTGTCATATATCAGCAGCATATAATGGGATCTTCTGCGATTAAGCCTGCACCAGAACAGTTAATATTGTGGGAAAACATGAAAACTACTGAGCCCCTATTCTGCTCCCTCCCCACCCTCCACCTTTCAACTGTTTCCAGGTTTATGCTGCTTTACACAAAACATTTCCCATGGGGTCCACCTGTCAAACAGGGCCACTTCCTGTGTCTTCTTGCCTGTTGGCCTTGAGTGAGGAGGCTCATAAAACATATTAAATGTTAAGCCAGCTGGAGGCTATGAGATTTACTGCCTTTTGGGGGTGAACAGGTTTGTAGGTACGCTGTGGGCCTGAGGAGAGTATTTACATGTTTATGCTCTTGGTGAGCAAAGGTCAGGGTGAGAGGTCATGGTTTACTGCTGCAGTTTAGCTTAATTGTCACAAAAAAAAACAAAAAACAAAAAAAACCAGGACCAAATGGAAATCGACCTCTACCCCTTGAACCTTCATGTCTCCATGTGTCCTCAGGCTGCTTTTAAAATCAATTTTATAAGCACTTCAGGTG
>BRZM01000010.1:10761024-10799610 GCA_033238685.1 Lates japonicus | reverse complement strand
GTGCAAGAGAGAGAGAACACTCTCAGCTGAATGAGTCGGCAGAGGAGGGGGATGGAGGGTGTAATCAAGCTGAAAAGATTAGGGGAAGACGAGCTGCTGAGGATCTATGAGAGCAGACACTGGTTATATAACCCTAACCCAGTTCACTCCGCTTCCAAAGACAGACTGAGGAGGGGGTGGGGTGGGAGGATTTACTGAAGTGGGGTGAATCCTTGTTGTTTGGACTAAAAAGATTCAGGCCATTGGTTATCTGCATGCATTGCTGGATCGGATGACAATAGGTGTCAAATTCGTATTCAAACGCTGTTTTTCTCCAGGTCAACAAAGAGGTTATAGATTGCTTTGTCAGAATAAAAGCATTGATTTATTTAGCGCAGTTGAAAATGCTAATGATTCAGTTGTTACTGACCAAGTGTCCACCTTTGGTTATTGCCTCATTGTACTAGTGAGTACAGCAGCATATTTCAGTCACTCCCTGCAACTCCCCTGCAAGTGAAATGTTTACTCAAGATTGGTGTGTGAGTACCTTTGAACACACTGTTTCATCAGAAAACATATCAGACAAAAGTTGACTCCATTCTAAGAGTTGATAGGGGTGTTTTGGTCCTCCATGTGCCAAGCATGGGCGGGCCTCGTGACTGCTGTGCTGTTTTCCTGCTTGGTCTCTGTGACAGGAGCAGTCTGAGGGCGACATGGAGAAGAAAGCTCTTCTCAGATCGTTGCGGGGGGTGGGGGGGTGGCTAAAGATACAGTGGATTTCCATTAAAACCAGTGAGCTTCCCGATCGTGATGCCGCGGTGCCCTGCATACCAATGACCACCGACAATAGGTCCCCCTCGCCATTCTTAACTTCCTCCATTCACCCACAGTTAAATGGCAGTTTATTCAAGTGGCCGGGGCTGTTGCATAACCTCGCTTTTCACAAGTCTATACGTGGGCCCTAGGAGAAGGAAACATACACAGTATAGTGTACAGGGACTGAATCCCAGGGCTGTTCAGGAGGAGAACATAAAGGCATGAGAAAAAGTTGCGACCAATGGGACCCTAAGCTTAGCATGGATGGCGTTAATGCAGAGGCGGTCAAATCAATCACTCTTTCCTATATCCAGCCATTAACTGAGCTGATCAATGCTGCTTTCAGTTGCTTCAGTAATGCCACCATGCACTCAGTGTGGACGGTTACCCCTGTTTCTCTACGCCTCGACTCTGTGTCTTTGACCTGTACTGTGAGTGTTGTGCTGCTGCATGTGGCCCACTGTTTAATCAAGCTAATCAATACAGAGACTGAAAATAGAACAGTGGTGTGCTAATATTTAAGGATGACCGCTGCTCAAATATTTAACTCGTGAGTCCAGTAAGCCAAAATAACATCTCATGGTGGTGCTGACTACAGTAAACCCTCCTGAGGACACTTACACTTGATTTCTAGAACATTACAAATATCACGTCCTCACATCAGGATGCTGTGTAGAGTGAGCGTTAGTATGGATTATGTTTGATGTGACGGCCGCATGCCACGGTTACAGAACATAACGAGCCAAGTGAAAACAGTATTGGGATGTCCTGGGGTACAAAACGGTTGGTAAACAACATGTGGTACCGCTGGATTCCAGCAGAGGCCCCCCTTCTTCAAAGAAACTCGGGGACAATGAATTTAAAAAAAAAAACACTTCTCCACACACAGGCAGACTGCTTCAGACCGGTTTCTGCGCTCCACATTTGAGGGGAGGTTGTCATACTCTGAAATTCAGCATTACACTGATGTCAGCTGTTTCTGTGTGTCTGCCCTTATCTCATGGTTTACTTGCTGACCATTTATGAATCTGCAAGTGCATCACTCTCTGATTGTTTTATGTGCAGCAGTTGAACTCGCATAAAGGGAACTCCCTTGATGTGTTTCTGCAGACTTCTGTCATTACAATGCAGCACAAATAGCCACTTATTGTACCTTTGTCCCGGTGTGCTGTTACGTCTGCTTTTGTGGTTTTGTAATGCCATGATAATGGTCTATCGTGTGGGTCATGTCAGTGGAGAAAGGATGATAGGTAGTTTTACACTCACCTGTGAACTGTTCAGTTCACCACTTAAATATATATTACGTGGAATAATAATGATATGATCAGTAAGAGGAGACAGTTGAGGAGTGACGTTTGATTAAATTAAAGGCCTTATCTCAGCATCCCTAAGAGCCATGTGTTGCGTATCAGGTATTCACTAAGTCCCCTTTGCATGAATAATGACAGGCCGATGTTTGGAGCACATGACGCACTACCAGCAGGCCACCAAAGCGAGTGAAAGTCCTTTTCCTGCAGGAAGAAAAGATCTGATTTAGTAGTTTTCTTGTAGACACTGGCCACCTGTGGAAGAGAGGAAGCTCTTCTTGCTCTGCGTCCGACAGGCCGGTTCTTTTTTTTTTTTTTTCCACAGACAACCAGTTTGCCATGGCAGCGGCTATCTGCACACACGGCACTGTGGGGGTGGCCGGTCTGTGTCAGCACTCATTACCATCCACCGCCTTAGTGGATGCCTCTTCCAGGAGTCCTTTAGGAAGAAATAAAAGAGAGATGCTTTACACTTTAATGACTTTCCCACAGTGGCTCTCCAAAACAACAGCTCCCCTTAAATTGCTTTGCCCTGGCTGAGACTGGAGGAGAGTCCCCACTGCTCAACAGAGGAAGGGAAATACTGAGTCCACTGTCTGTCCACTCGGCAAGGCCAGCCAACAGGGGGGGAATAATCAGGTCTTTATGTGGCATGGGGCCTACAGCGGACAGCCTCGGTATTGTCCCCGCAGTCCCTCCTCCCTTATCCCGGTTTGATTGTTCCTCTGAATCCAACACACGGTCACGTTGAGACACCCCCGCAACCCAAATTAGGGTTTTGTGCATCTACTTCCACCCAACAGACCCAGACCCACCAGCCACTGGACATCCAGTTTAAAGCAAACAGATGAGGCAATGTGTTCTCTCGCATGTAATTTAACAGTCTTTTTCCAGGTACTTGTTCTTGTTTATATCTTCTGTTGGCAGGTTTATAAAAGTAAATATCCAGAGCTATGATTTAAGTGGCTTACTATGATCACATGGCCACTGTCCCCTTCCAAAAAATCCTTTAAACAAGCTTCTCTGCTTTGTTGGAGTTGACTGTTGACAGAACAAATGGACGATTACCACAGTCTGACAGTGCCAGTTTAATGCTGCAAACTCTTGTACACATTTGTGCTAAATGGAAACAGGAGAGTAATGTCAACAATAGTTGCTCCAAACTTAACATTAAACACACAATCCACATGTCAGATCTGCAAGACAAATGTTGATTTCAAAGCCAGTTATGTAACCACTGAGATGTATGAAGTGGAGTGCTCTGCACGGTTGGTTTCTTTCTTCAACTTTAATCTGCTGAGACTTTGTGGAAATAGATGATTACGTTGCTGTCTGTGGACAGTATTTGCTGTGATCTTTATTAAAATGTTACACATTTTCTCTAAATTATGCAAAGCACCATGTAAAACCTGGCTAACAAGACACAGAAACATTTCCATTTTAGGGACGCTCAGTCATTCATTCATCGATTCATCAGTGTACAGAATTGTATTTATTCATTCTGCAAAGCTACAAAGCAGCAACATTACCATTAATTAAGATGGGGAAGTTTTTATATGAGTCCATCTGAGACCAAATAAGATGTGAGCGGGAGATCGGCAGGAAAACAAAAGCTTTGTTTTGTTGCTTTATTCAACCCTTAAACTCCGGGTTTGAGATATGACAGTTCCTCCACATGCACTGGTGGTGACTCAGCTTGAAAAGTCCACATTTTTGACATTTTTGCGTTGTCACCTTAAATGACGCAGGGCTCAGGCTTTCACAGATTAACAATGCTAATTTCAGCCATGACTGAGTGAATAACCCCCTCTCTCAGTTGTACATCCTATCTGCAACATGTCAGCAAACAAGGCCCCGTTAAACTGGATTACAGCAAGTGATGGCATGTGTAATAAAATATAATCCCTGCTGTAAATCCTCACTGAGCCCGTTTTGTGTGTGTGTGTGTGTGTGTGTGTCTGTGTGTATTATAACCAATCATGAGGGTATGTATGTTCAGTGTTTCTATGAAACAACAGTGATATATCATTTCCAGTATTGTATTCAAATACTGAAACATAGTGTCGCTTTATGTCTGCAGCTACAGTAACTAGGTCATTTAATCTTGTGATGTTCTGTAAAATCTGTTATCTAAAAACTTGTGATGGAAAGGTGACCTGTCCAGAACATTGCCCTGTTATCTTCCTAATGCATGCTGGGAAAGGCCACGGCCCCGATATCACCCAGAGTAGGAGTAGAAATAAGAACGAATGGCAGTGTGGTGAAATGATGAACTACTGTATATACATGTTTGATTGTATTGTTTTTTCAGTTAGTTTCACTTAGATCTGTGCATATTTTAAGTATGGCTTTTTGATACCTGCTAAGATTTGAAAACCATACAATAAGTTCAGCTAAAGAATGAATGAATTATTGTGTCATATATATCTCTGCAGCTTATATCTAAATACCTAAACACTAGTGAACTCACTGAGGTTCACTAACTTTTCATTTGGCCCCATCATCACTGTCCAATACTTCAATTTATGATTAGACACTTGCAAAAACGAATGACATTCCCATCAGCCTCAAATGTATTTTGTGTGTAGTGCTTTTTAGCACGCTAACACACTAACCTAAAACAGTGAACATGATAAACATCATACCCGTTAGCATTGTCTTTATGTTGCAATTGAGCTCAAGGCACAGCTGTGGCTGAATACAGGCTCACAGAGCTGCAAGCATGGCTGTAGACTTTTAATCTTGTATTCACACTGAAGCATTAGATAATTACAGCGTGTGGGAAACTGTTTTCTTTTTAGTGCAAAGGAAATATGTGCATTTCATTACTTCATGGATGGTTTCTCTATGACAATCATGGTTATGTCCTTTTTATCATCAGTGGGAGGGAGCACAAAAAATAGGGACTAAGAGAAGAAATGACCATGAGAGTTGATAAGTTCATCTCTGAACAACAGGCTGTGAAATCAATTCCCTGGCCAGACCAGTTATTGTGTGGATCAAATTAGTTTTGAATAGGTGTTTGCGGTGACCCACCTGGGACTGAACAACTCCTCCTCTCTTCCTGATCTGATTACATGTACTCACCTGTTGGTATCGGAACTGTAAAAAGGCTGAGAGAAAGAAGGGAAGAAAGAATCACATGAAACTGGAAACCAGACATTTGTATGTGTAACTGAGAAGGCGAAAGAGAGCGAGAGAAAATTTAGACACCCTAAAGAGACTATTGTTATGAACCTGGTCATTCAGAGGTCAAATTAAAGTCCTCATTGTTTTTTCTTTTCTTGAGATCCAGCTGCCTCCAAATAATTCAAAATATGATACATGGCATTACTAAGGTAAATGACTATATGGCAGATCCTACTGAGCAGGAATTGTGTGCTTATAGCTTTACAACTAGGTCAGGTTCACTGGTTCACAGTGGAAATTTTAAAAAGTCAGGCGACACAAGGAAGCAGCTGTTTCCTCAACTTCTCCTGACTCGAGACTTGACGTAGCTGACTCATGAAGAGCAAAGTCACCCTCCCTTGCATAACGCCTACATACTGCTTACCTAGATGTCTGACACTGTGAAGATGCTTTAAACCCTGCATGTTGTGTAGACGTCAGTACTGTAAAAGTGCAGACTTTGAAAAAAAGGGGAAGGTTGGGGCAACTCTGAATCTTGACATGTGGAGTTTGTACAGATATTGGACATTGGAATTGGAGATCAAATGGACCTCATGGTGCAGAGGACTAGAGAGGGTGACAGGAAATGAGATATAAATACACACACAGAGAGAAAAGAACAACTCTTAGATTTGACCAACCTGAAAGCAGCTTGTGTATAAACTTGTATCTTAAACACGTAGAGGTTGTAGGATGTGACTGTGAAACTTTTACAATATAAGAAATTATGAAATCATGACATTAATAAATAATTTAAGTAATTAATGTGGTTAAAATATATTATTTTATGTATTTAAATGTGCTAATCATTAATTCTATAAGTGTGGGTTTGAATACAGTTTCTTTTCATGTACACTGTAGAGATCTCTCTCCTTCATGTAAACAGAGGCAGGACATAGTTAACAGAGCTAACAGGTGTTCTCATTAGCACCAGGTATTATCTGTCGTGAGTTTGGGCAAAAACAGACTCATTTTATTTTATTTATTTATTTGTGTGTGTGGGACACCGGTTGCTTTTTAAATTAAAAGAGGCATTTTAAAACTTTATGGGGCTGACGACCTCAAAACAAGCTAATAGATTCGCGGCCATTTTAAGTTGTTACTGGTAGCTAACTTGTTAGCAAACAACTGTCGACTGCAACAGAGATGAAGCTACATTAGCTCTCAGTTTCTGACCACCTGATAAACGTAAGTTGATATTTCCCTCCTCTTACCCCTCTAACTCTTACCTACCAGTAAAAAAATGAACCAGCATTACTCTTGCTAATGTCTCTAACCAGCTGCTCCCAACTTTGTTTGTTGTTGGTTTGCCAACGCTAGCTAACAGCTGTGGTGAGCAGTGAGCTTGTTGTGATCCCCAGTAACCCTCCGTAACTTCAGCATTGTGTGACGTTTTTGTTGTTGTTTATGAGATGTTGTGTTGAAGGTTTATAGTCATTTCATGTCTTTGTGTTCGGTGGTTAGACGGGACTTGTTAACATCAGCTTAGCTCTAAGTGAATCGCGATGGTTTGTCTCCACCACATGTTTTCTTCTATCTCTGCACTTGTTTAGTGTTGATGTGATGTGTGGGCGTGGAGGCCTTGGATTTGTACGGTGTTTACAAGAAATGCAACATTAACAGGTTTGAAGAGAGGGTTAAATGTGCTGCTGTTTTACTAAATCAGCTGACTACAAGCCAAACCCCTTTCACATTACTCATTAAAAATGAATAAAATATAAGTGTGGATGAAATGGAAACTAGAAATTTAAAAGTATTATACTGTGAGATAAATATGACACAAGTAGTAGTAAAGGGAATATACATCAAATGCTTTGGTCTATACTATAGTATGGATGGAGTATATTCTCAAACTATTTAGAAATAAATATATTAATGTGTCATTTAAAGACAGAAAAATTAAATTCAGTGTACATTATCATACACAGAATTGGATTCACAATAAGCACTGAGTATATGAATGTTTCATTTTTCAGTGTAAGCCAATTAAAAGACCTCAGTTAGTGAGTAAGTAAATTCTCAAAATTCTCAAAAACAAAAAAACAAAAACAAAAAACAAACAAAAAAACAAAAAACCCTTGGCTGAGGCTCAGAGGCTTTGTGAGGTGCCGGGATAACTTGTGCCCGGTGTCAGTGTCGCTTACCCAGTGGTTGGCATATGGCTAGCCATGTGATGCAGCCAGCATGATGGTGAGATCAGCGTAATCAAGACGGCATAAAGAGACACTGCTTTCACACAGCCAGGCGATGAATGGCTGCTGTCATTTCATCCTCAGATCTGTGGCTCCTCTGGCAACTAACACAACATTACAAAGCAAACAACTTGACAATATCATAAGATTAGATTAGATTTGATTTGATGCATTACACCAGCAGTGATGATGCTACACCAGAGCTTTGCCCTCTTGTTCTGAGCAAAGAAAATCAAACTGTTAGAACAAAGAGATTTTTGAGAGAATCAGTGTATGAGGATTATGTCCTTTTTTGGCATTTAGTCGACTTTTCTGGGAACCAGTTCGCTCTGTGCTCAGGGAAACAGGATGGAAGTGGCCTTTGAGGAGAAGAGTGTGCACAAGGAGTTTAGGGTAGACGAGGAGCACTTTCTCTATTTACAAACTTCCTCAGAGAGCTAATCCTCCAGCTTTCACTACAGTGAATGGGGGATAGGTATTGACCTCTCCATTCGCAATGTAACAATAAATCTTGCACTGCATATTGATCTGGTGTTGGAACATGTAGTGCTACAGATTTCGGTCACATCCGTATGGGGCTTTTTTTTTTTCTTAAACCAGGATTTGAACATGCAATTTTCTGTGGTTTAACTGGGCTGCAGCTTGTGCCTGCTGCACTCTACCTGGTTCAGTGTCTGCCGGTGCAGAGAGTACAGTCAAAGAGGCTTACAGCCCTCCGTTCTTAATGGGGCTTTACACACACTCTGCCCCCCCCCCCCCCCGTCAAGAACAATGACCCAGCTGTGTGCGGTCCTTTTCTCTTTGGTCTCGTAGAACATACAGAAAGCTCTGTTAACAGGTCAGTGGAAATGTAATGAGTCCTCAGCCGTTTGTATTTACATTTCCGTTGCGTTACGGCCACAGATGAAACATATCTGCATGTTAATTAACTGCACAGGCTACATCAGGAACATGGCGTACACAGGTGTTTCCCAGACTGTTCAAAGGAGAGTAGAGCTTGCGTAACGTTTTGGGACATGTTAATAGAGGCCTCATACATCCACATTTTCTCACCATTCTGCATGTTGCTGTATATGCAGAGTGATTACATTTCAGTTTTTGCAGATCACCAAGCCCATTTGCCCAAGTAGGAGGCTTCTTATGTTTGAAGTTTGAAAGAGGCTTTAACCACTCTCCTAATAATGGAGCCATTGAGATCCAAAGGGGCTTTCGCACAAACTGAACTCACTTTGAATAAACAAGCCCCTCTTACATAAACAGCTAGCGAGGCCAGCTCTAATTATCATACAGCCACGAACAATGGGCTTCCGAGTGAAATTTCATGGTGTCAGAATTGGTTTGGACTATGTTTTATGATGGGTTTGGACATTTAGTAACATCTCCCTGTCAGTCACTGCAGTGTGATACAATCAAAGCTGCGGATGATATCTGTCTGTAAGGAGGTAAGCATGCTCTTCGCTCAGTGTTAAAAAGCAATGGTAGGATTAAAAAGTATTGATCTGATTTCAAAGCATTTCCGATTTCAAGGGATTTTTAAGGCACATACACGTACCTCCCTGCACCGTCGTACAGTACAACGACCACAAGGTCATTATTCATTCTGCTGCTCAGTGCAGGTCATTCCTCTTGCAGGTAACACTTAGGCCAGTGGTCCAAGAGCAAGGTTATTGATTAGGCTTCCTTTATGTTAGCCCCAACCTCTCCCTGACCTTGTGACACATCAGCCAGGGTGCACACAGTCAAATGGGGACAAAGGTAGCTCCAGAAATAGACCACAACCTTTTGCTTTGGTGTTTCATGCACAAATAACAATCATTGGATATATAAAATGTCAGAAAGTCCTGAGATGAAAAATGACTAATTAATAATCATCGCTAGTTGCCACATTAAATGCAATTATCAAATGATAAGTGGCATGTAAGTAAAGATGATGATGATTATTATTCAGATTAATCTGCAACTATCTTTTGATTACTCAAGTAATAGTGTTGTCCATGAAATGTTAAAAAATAGAAGGTAATTCTAAAGAGATTTGATTTAAAATAATGTAGTAGTATGCGAATACTAGAACCATTTTTTCTTGATTAAACATGGCTGCTGAATAATTTTGCCTGATGGATTCAGGGATTTGTTGTTTTATATCTTATATAAGCTATACTTTAATAATGTGTCGGTTATACCCTACCCCTGTGTGACATCCAGCAGTGATACAGATCTACAACCTCACATTTTGTAACTGATCACGCAGTTGAAAAGTTCAAAGTCATTGTCCATAAAGATAATGATCATCATAACGTGCTGAGTAGTAAGCTGACAATAAAAAGGAAACTGAAAACAAGGCTGTTTTTATACACATAAATCCAGACTTGTTCCATCATAAAATGCTTTACTCAGTGGAAACTCCAGTTGACTCTCTAGTATATAGAAAGACTTGATGTCAGAGAGTCACTGTAAACTTTAACCTGATGGTGGCTCCTGTCGAGGAGATCTTCTGTCACAGATCTGGAAACATAAAGAGGCCATTTGTTGTCTTTGTGTTTAAACTTTAATTAAGACGGCTCAGCTAAATGTCTCTGTCAGTGAGTGCATGTGCTGCACTGTAGCAGGCTAGGGTTGAATAATAGTGCCTTCAGTCTGTACTCGCTGTTGCACCCCAGAGAGGAACAATCAGATGCTTCTAGCCTGACTCGGTTCGGGTGATGTTACAGGAACAGGCCGCTGAGTGCCAGCTGGATGAATTGGGTCCATGCTGAAAGACAATTCCTGTTTTATCCCGCTGTCCCTCTTGACAGCTCCCGCGCCACAATGCACAACTCTCCTCTGATACAGTTCCCACGGTACGGTGGGCAACAT
The DNA here is from genome assembly GCA_033238685.1 of Lates japonicus. Lineage (NCBI taxonomy): Eukaryota > Metazoa > Chordata > Actinopteri > Centropomidae > Lates > Lates japonicus. The sequence goes on along the minus strand of BRZM01000010.1, from coordinate 10,789,295 downwards.
GGGACAGACTGTGTGGTTAGTGGTGTAAGAGAGCACCAGTGTGTGTTTACCTGAGTGTCTGTTTAGCAAACTAGCATGCAAGGGAACCGATTAAATGACGCAGGGAGAACAGGGATGTGGAAACTTCCTACTGAGATAAAAAGAAAAAAGCAGACAGTAAGGCCTTTTTAAAAATGCCACCATGAAAATTCAAAGGCTTTTATAGGTGGGAATAATGGGCTTTTTGGCATGCTATTGTGACAACTTTCTTTGGGGAACCAAAATGACAAAGAAGATGTGAAAATGCTGCAGAGGAAGTTGGCCCAGACAAGGAAAAAAGAAAGAAACAGTTCACCCAGGTCAAGGTGTGTGCTTCTCCAGACATATGTTTCCAGGCTTTTTGGGTTTTGAAAATGAAATGAAAATTTCCCTTCTGGCAACTTTATTTTGGGAGGATTTATAAACCCTTTCACGCTGACTCAGACAGTCTTGTTTCAATTTATTTAATGTATTTTTTACCAAGCCCGAACAGATTTCGTGTTTGTCAAGAGTTAAAAAAAAAAACTTGACTGAATCAACTGATGTATGCATGAAATTTGAATAAGTTGTATTGAATTGCTGGTGTTTTCAGTTACGGCAGGCATTTGCTGGCAGGTTTTCAAGACTTCTCTTGCAGTCTTTTTTTGCGCTGTATGTGCACTTTTGTTACAGCTCAGAACAGCCAGTATACATATCTGGTGCTTTAATTACAATGCTAAACATAACTATAATGCTCCTACTAAAGTTTGCATTTAATTGATTATGTTGTAGTTTGAAGATATACTTTTAGGCTCATTATTCAGTGCTGTATAATTAATATTCCTGAACGATGCTGCCTTCAGGTTGTCCCCTCTCTCTGCAAATCGCCTCCCCTCTGACCACTGGAGGGCAATCCCTAGCTTCAGAGTTCACACTGGTTTCACAGGTTTTCAATCTTGAGACCTCATGTTGTTCACCTCAGAGAAGAGAGCTGAACAGGACAACTAGTTTAAGTACTGTAAAGAAGGGCGTTTTGTCAACCAACCTTTTAAAAAATATCGATTTCTAGTTGTATTTTCTAATCATCATCAGTTACTTTAATTAGAAAACATGCCAAACATGCTCTGTGTGTTGTGGCAAACAGCTCTTTTCAGTGAACTAGATCACAGTATCACAGGATCAGTAGATTGAAAAACACTGACACTGTAATGCAGTTGTCATTTATAACAGTTCCATGGGTTAAATGTGCAGATTGCAAAGTGCAGTTTTGAGAACATGTACAGGTTCCAAGGATGCAAAGGCCAGAGGTGCAGGCATCGCCACAAGGTCAGGACGCAAGTGGGCAGCTGACACATCAGTGGTGCGGGCAGAAAGCATGCTGAAGTTGAAGGACGTCATTAGGAACATGTGGGGACAAGTACTCAGAACCACCCACCTCCAGCAATGAGGACCCAAGAACAGACCCAAGGCAGAGGAGAGACATGATCCAAGTATAGGTCCGACACCTGGAGGGGGAAGGCCGAAGGTCAAGGGTCAAGAAACTTTGATCACAAGGAAGATCACATGGCCTGAAATTTGGAGACCAAACCACCCTCCTCCAAGAAGACCAAGAAGAGCCTCCCACAGCTGGCACAATTGGAGGAGATGACAGATTGTCCAAACAGCCTGGCATATTCATATGGTCTGAGGAGGCAAAGAAGACCATCCTGACTGAACTGATGGTCCCGTGGAAAGATGGATGCAAAGAGGCCTCGGAGAGGAAGTACCAGGACCTGGTTGAACAATGCAGGGACAGAGGGTGGCAGGTCCGGCTATTTCAAGTTGAGCTGGAGGGTTTCCTGACACAGCCTGTGTGGAAGATGTTCTGGGAATAGCAGGAAGGGAGAGGAAGACAGCTGCTCATAGATTGGGGTAGGCAGCGGAAAGAGCCTCTTGTTGGCTCTGGAACAGTCAGGAATAGTTGAACTAGAAGCCAAGAGAAGATGGGCAGTGAGCAGCCATCACTGCCGAACCACCAACCAGAGCAGGTTGTGGTTCAAGGTAATCAGTTGGACACCACCTTACAATATCTTCTCCTGTCCAAAAGCTCCAGACTGAAGGTGTTAGCATCTAAATGTATCCAATAGTTTTGTACAACTACATTATAGTTTGTTACAAACCAAGCTTAATATGAGGAGTTAAATAAAGAGTTACCATTATGTTGTTGATTGTGCCAGTAGTGAAGGGTTTGCCTCTTCTGTCTGCTGGTAGACGCACATTGCCACAAACATGTTATATCAACATGTTGTGTAAACATGCAGACATTTACTGGTGGAGGCCACAGGCCTGTGACGTACTGTAGTAGACCCACAACATCCAGAACGGCCAGACAAAATATTTTGAATGTCACACTTAGTTTTTTTGTTAAATTGTGCAGGTTTCTACGACACAGAGAGTGGAGACTATTACATTGACAGAAATGGTGACAATGTGATAATGGACGTCAACGTGTCCAAAGAAACGTTTTAAACCACTCCTGCAGCATGATGTGGTTTCCCACTGTTTGTTTGTTCACTGAGTTCCAGACCACACATTTGTGGCTAAATACACAACTTCTGTTTCAATCATCATGCGTGAACATATTGACCTTGTGAGTACAATTGCGTGCAACATGACATCATCCAGCAAGTTACTGCACTGGCCTGTGAAAAACACCCACATTCCCAGTGAATTACCTTGTAATATGAACGCCATATTTCTACTATTTAGTACACAATTGTTGCAATGAAAGAATTCACAAATTTTTGTGCAATGTTTTGGCATTTGATAAGCCATCATTTTTTACTCAAACTGGACTTCTTGCATTGTATTTCATATCCCATCAGTACCTGAAGCAACATGTCTCCACCAACACAACCCCTTACATTGTTTCACCCATTTTGTTCTGATTACTTGTTAAGTGAGTACATTGGTTAGCTCTGAAGGAGTTTTTTTTTAAGTTGTCCACTTAAAGACTCAGTCAAAGCTTTCATGTATTTTGCTATTCATGTTACTAACAGATTCTTGAGCGACATTTACGAAGCTTAGGTTCTTACTATAACCACAACTTAATTTTGATCTAATATGAAAACTCAGGAAGCAAAAACTCTCATATACCAATACAACACAATACTTAAATGTATCTTGTATCTAAAAATTTATCATTTCAACCATTTAAATTCATGATTGTATTGATTGATAACCCAGACATGATTGTGCATACTGATGTCCTTTCATGTCAACCTTAGTTTATTTCATCGTGACATCTGGAAACCTCTTTTTTTTTTTTTTTAAATGATGTTGGAAATGCAAATCACTTCCAAAATATGATCCTTTGTTTCTCAGTACAGGGGGTATCTATCCAGCAAATGTTATGGAAAGTTTTTGAGATGTCCTGGTGGCAGAGCAACAAACGAACAGGTGCAAAAACAAAACCTCCTCTGGGGGAGTAAATATGAGATGCAAGTACTCACTCTTCATTTTTATCAGTGCTCTGCTCTGAAGAGCTCTTTGAATATAGAGAGCCTGCTGAAATATAATATGAACAAATTTGGTAATGTAGGCGACCATGGACTCTGTGGAGTGCTACACTTTCATTTATGAATCAACCTTTAACAAGTAATAACAACAAAATCTCTTAATGTATTATAAAACTGATAAACTGATAAGATGTCTTCATCTAAGGTGTAGAGTTACATGTCCCCGTCTCCTTAGTGCACTGTTTGAGCTGGTAAAAGTCAAACATCTGTGGGAAAGATTATGGTCCGTCTACCCACCCTGTAATCTTAGTTGTTTCACCTTGCTGCTGACGTAGGTTGTCTTGCAGAGACAGCTGCTCCGCCAAGACTGATTATCGATGTGATATGTACTTTCTGTATTTACTTTGTAAAGACTCGCCCTGAATCTGTACAGCACGTTCAGAGGAGCCCTCAAGGTTACTGCTTTACTTGAAAGCAAAGTGAGCAGTGTGAAGACTTTCCATGATGAGGAAAAGGATTATGACAACAATGATCCTTTTTAGTTGTTTATATAACAGTTAGCCACAAAGATACCACAGTTATTATCAAAATATGAATGTTCTCAAATAGTTTAATAGATGTTTTCACATGTGTAGTGGCTGGGTGACATCAATAAGGAATAGTTTAACATTTTTGGAAACACGCCTATTTGCTTTCTTGCTAAGAGTTAGATGAGGAGACTGATACCACTTTAATGTCTGTGCTGTTAGTGTGGGGCTGGAGGGGGGGGGCAGTTAGCTTAGCTTAGCATAAAGACTGGAAGCAGAGGGAAACAGCTGGTTAGCCTGGTTCTCTTCAGAGTTTTAAAATATTCCCACAAACACCTTTAACACCTCCTGGAGATTTGTTGTCACCTTCAGGTTGCCAGGGGGACTCAAGGAAGTCTGTGCACCTGGCTTATTTTTTTTAACTGTATTGAGAGCCAGGCTAGCTGGTGAAGATATGCTTGTATATGTATGCTTGAAGTTTCAGTGTGTTGAGCTCTCTTGGCCACCATAAAATAGTTAAGAATTATTATTACTAGATGTTTTTCCCATTCATTAGACATTGGTTAAATGATCAATGTGTTCAAAGTGATCATTTATTATACTATATTTGCTAATTGCAGATTATGTTAATGATCATTTAGCACATCAAAACAGTTGCAAAAACCACCCTTATTGCAGCTCACCTTGTCAGAATGTGTGTGTCTCTACACACATGCTTGGACGCGTGTTTTTTGGCTTCAAAGGGGAGCAGACATGCATCTGTCCAATCACTGGTCCCTCAGCAGCCTGCTGCACCCCCACTGCTTCATGACCTCCCTAAAACCTCTGCCCTCCATTACAGTGATCCTATTACTCTGAACAGGTTGCAGACAGACACCAAGAACACAGCCTTATGGGAAATGCGTCATTCCCGTCTGCTGTGCATCATTCTATTTTGATTACTGGCTGTGGATTAGAAGAAAACTGATTCGCCGTGATGACAATCCTTTGAGTAGCAACACAGCAGTTTTTATTTTTGCTCGTACTTCGCTCATTTACCCTACTTCTTGTTGTGGCTCAGTTAAGGCTGGCAGTAGTGTGTGTGTTGGATGTACTAAGGAAAACAGCGGATTTGCTGGGATTAGGCCCTTGCAACAGACTAATGGCAGTGAGAAACTTGCTGTGGCACCATCAGATACATGATCAGCCTTTAATCTCACTGGAGCTCAAGTGGGTGTGGGGGTTGGAAAGGGCACTGCTTTCGTGTAATCATTTTTAAATCTCTGGGTTAGAGGGAGGTCTCAAGTGATCAGCAAAGAATTTATTCGTTGTCGTTGTCGTCGTACATTTTCTGAGAATATTGTGTTTCATTGAACTAGACAATGGGACGATACAGAGCAGATAGACTGCAAGAATCCAACAAAACTTGCATGATGACATGCCAACATGTTTCCGTGTGTGTGCATACATGCGCATGTGTGGAGCTTTTGTCTTTCTGTCTGTTGGCTAACCCTGACACGCTGTTGGCAATTATGCAACAACAGCAACCAGTCTGTTTCTGTGGTTTGAATCAGCTCTGATAGGAACAAAGATTAGAGACCGAGCCTGGTGTAGTTTCACACCAGCTCTATCACGGTTAGAATAAGAAAAAGAATAAAAAGTTACATTAATCAAAGTCAATGACAAGAATATGAACACAAATAAGTAAGAAAAACATTTTTAAACAGTAAAACCTTTTATTTTTCCAGTGAAAACTGATGTTACTGGTCCATACTCAAACAAATACTCAAACACGACTATGTATGCAAATGAAATACAGAAGTATAAGTACAGGAATGAGGACACATACATGCCATAGTTAAAAGGTAAAACTTAAGGCTAATTAGCACTGAAGACAAGGTACAACTGAGGCAGCTGATGTCATTAAATTTGCAGCTATTTGGTCATAAACCACAGTATTGATAAGGACTCTGGAAATCACAAAAGTAGCAAGCTTCTTCCTTTGGGGACCACAAATGTGTTTACCAGGTTTCTTTGCAATCCATCCTGTTCGCAGAGAAATTCTTAGAAACACGTTACTATTGTGTTTAAAAATGTGTTGTCTTCACGCTGAGGTCATTTTTGGTCAGTAACAAAACTTCTCTATAGCCACACAGACGACATTACGCAAGTGTTTTCAAAGGCTGAGTAATACAGTGGTATGAAAAAGTTTGGGCACCCCTGATAATTTTTCAAGATTTTCCTATAAATCACTGGTTGTTCGGATCAGTATAATTTTCAGTTAAATATATCATATAAGTAGACAAACACAGTGATATATGAGAAGTAAATGAAGTTTATAGATTTACAGAAAAGTGTGTAATAATTTTTTAAACAAAAGTAGGCAGGTGCATAAATTTGGGCACCTTTGTTGTTTTATTTGAATACCTTTAGCACTAATTATTGGAACACAAAATGGTTTGGTAAGCTCATTGACCCTTGACCCACATACACAGGTGAAGCCAAATTATGAGAAAGTGGTATTTAAGGTGGCCAATTGGTAAGTTGTTCTCCTCTTTGCATCTTCTCTGAAGAGTGCCAACATGAGTTTCCTAAACAATCAAAATGACTTGAAAGCAAAGATTGTTCAACATCATGGTATCTTGAAAATTATCAGGGGTGCCCAAACTTTTTCATACCACTGTACTTATGCGTATTAAACTGGCTTAATGTGTAAAATTGGTGGAATGCACCTTTAAAGTTGAGGATCTGAGCTGTAACAAATGGAAACTTGGATTTGTTAGACATAAACAACACATTTACAAAAACCGAAACAGAAAATATAAGACCAATACACTGACGGTAACTGAGGAACTAATAATGTGCTGCTGTCACAATATAATTGTGAAAAAAACCACAATGTGAGTTTTATCTTCTTCTCACTCGTGTAAATACAGAACAGCTGAGTTGTTTTAACATTATGTAAACGTGTGTGGCAGAGGACATGACAGTAATGTGAATTGGTACAAATCCAGCAGCTTTACACAGAGGGTCAGTGTGTTTAACACGCCTAATCATGTGTGTCAAATCTGCTCATGTGTTGTAGCACACACACACACACGCGGGGCATACATCGTAGAGATTATGTAATCTCAGTGTAGGTCACCATCACCCATGGAGGGCAATAAGTAAATGCAGGTGCAAAGCGGAACGTGTTTCAAAATAGATTTCATTTTATCGCCTGTTTACACCACAGGGTTATCTGAGGTTACACCATAGTCTTTCAAGTGTTCTTACTGTAGACTGTCCTCAGATCACCTTCGTTGAACTGGTGACTGACATGACTCATGACTGCTGTCTGTTCCCGCAACATCTAACTACCTGTCAATCCTCTGGCATGTCTTATGTGTTTCCAGGAATCAGCTATTCCCCTCAACAGATCATCAAAAGGAAGAATAAGAAAGTTTGTCAACATGTTAGGTGTTATTTTATGCAGAAGAAGGATTACCTTATCTCTTAAACAGTAATGTGTCTCTGAATAGCCTGTGGTGGAACCAGCCTGGTCTCTTTAAATGAGTAAAAATAACACAACACTTTCGGCATTTCGTGTGTTATCACTATGCTTTTTCTTTTGTTTTTTTTCCATGTGTCATTTCACGCCATGTCATTCCTTTACTTACTAATCTCTGACCCTAACCTAAACAGCATTAAATGATGCATGAAAAGTTCAAAATGTGTGGACGTGACACGGAAAATGTCCCTGGATGAAAGCACAATCCCATTATAACTTGTTAGGTGGAACACGTACATTCACAGCACAGTACGGTACATTCACTTAAGTACTATACTATACTTTTTTTTACCACTTTATACTTCTACTTCACTACATTAAGGAGGAAGGAAATAAACATTTTTCCATTGTACTTGACAGTTAGGTTACTTTGTGATTAAGCTTTAACACATAGCATATGCTCACAGCTAAATGCTAATGTGCTGATGTTTAGCATCGATAATATAATATAATATAATATTTACCGCGTTCACCCTCTTAGTTTAGCGTGTTAGCATGCTAACATTTTTTTGGGAGCTTTTCCTTATCCAAATTGAGTTCCTAAGGATGGAGGGCATTGTGTGCTGTAGAGACTGATATAAATTTGTGATTTTCAGCTATATAAACTGACTTGACTAAAATTAACTGGTGATGCTTGATAAAATTTCAGAGGATCTCAAATTTCATCCGGATTCATTCTCTGGGGACCATGAGAGTCTGCACAAACTTGCATGACAATACATCTAATAGTTAGCTGCTAGTATGACCAGAAAATGAAACCTAAAAATAAATAAAAATTAAAAACCAGACCAACTAAGAATGTTTTAAGACTTTTCATAAAAGCCTCAAGTGTATCAATAGCCTTAAAAACCCTTAAGCCTAACCCCCTAACCCTAACCCTCACTGAGTCACCTCATCATCTTATGTAATGCAACTTGTCATATCTCCGTCTTAAAACCAGAACAAACAGAGTCAAGATTAAATTAATATCATGGATAATCTCTCTTGTTTTCTGTCTAAATGCTTTGTGCCTTATCAAGACTCGGGTCAGATGTACTGGATAATGTTATTTATCTTCTTAATGAACTAGAAACACTCTGACATTGTGGTGTGTCCCTGTAGTTTTTAGTACCTTTAATGAGCTTTATAAAGACAGCCCCAGTATGGCAAGACCTTACGTAGCCAGAGACGTGTGTGAGCGTTGTGGCATCAGTTCATGCTTATGCTCGCGCCTAAAGGGAGGTGAAAAACAGGTCAACGTGGATCCTGGAAGAATAAGCATTCCCTTTGTTACGCCTATAAACAATAGTGAGATGTGTTCAATAGGGAAACAGACACACGGGCTTCTCCTGTCTTAGCTGGTCAGGACTAGAACTGCATGGATGGATGAACAAAGCAGGACAAAGCAGTTGTGTTTTTACTCTCTATCCCTCCCCTGCCATTCTCTGGACCTTAGGAAGTGCCTGTTCACCATAACCAACAATGGACTTTACCCAGGTTGTTTGCCTTATGCCGAGTTCAGGCCTGTCTTAATATCCTCTGGACGCAGTGTGCTGTGTGTGTGTGAGTGGATGAAGTTCAGCTGTTGGAGGGAAATGTTGACACAGACATGCAAGAAATCTTGAGTTTATTGGCTGAATCCATCAGATTTTTCAAAGAAAGAACGAAAGAAGTGCTCAGTTTTTAGGAAGTGCCTATAAATTGCAGCAACAGCTCTCACATTCTTCTTATTTGTCTGGCTGGTTGCCGTGTTGCCACAGAAACATTTTTTGATTGCTCTTGTTTCCTCATAAAGCTTCGATAAGCGTCACTAGAATTACAATAGAAGTTACAGGGAAGTGCTCCAGGGTTACACAAGTATGAGGCAAGTGTACTGTATGTCAGTTAGCAGAACATCCAGATCTCAGGAAGTATTTCTGTTGCTTAGTCATCTCAATAACCGTAGTTAAGTCAGTAGTAGAAGTAATAGTTAAGTGATTGTAAGTATTGTATCTGGATACCATGACAGCACTTCTAGGTGAAGTTACCTGACTTTTTAATTGATCCCAAACACTCCTGCCTGAAATCACTCCCATTGACCTTACAGTGTACTGTCCTGTGTAGAGTGTCTGGTTTGATCTGGACATAGAGTTTTAACACATTTTTGAGGCATTAAATGAAAGGCTAAATGAGTAGACCATCAGCAGACATCACCTCAGAAAACTGGGTGAGTATGTTGAGCTGATGATGCCTCTGGAGCTAAATCCACATCTTATTTTTAATGCTAAATATCTGTATGTCTTGCTTAAAATGTGGCAAATCACATCCCTCCTTTCTTCTTTGAGCCACTAGAAAGCACTACCACACACATAGAGAGTCTACTTTACTTTATTTCGTATAGTTACATGGGAACTGATAGAATCAAACTCTGGTGTTGTGGGTTTTGTGTGCATTTGTGTTTTGTTATTTATATCTTGCTCTTGACTGTAGCACTGACCCACATTCTCTCCAGCCTTTGGTTTTGATGATTTAAAAACCTTGTGTGGAACAAATCAGCTTTGAAAAACTGAAAATAGTAGAGAAGTGAACATGTTAGGAAGCAAGGGAGACCCAGAATGAGAAAAGGTCAATACTGTAGATAGCTCTAGTTTGTCGTCACCATAAATTTATTTACAGTTTATCAACACGATTAAACTATATTTAGATTAGACTCCCCTGTGTGTTCAAACATGACGATGCTAACACATCTTGTCTGGATACGACTGAAGTCACCTCTAAAACGGATTGTCTTGATGGAAGCTGCAGTTGAGGAGCCAGACTGTATCAAACTGTCTTTAAACATGAAGAGAGAGAAATCAGGAAAGATCTCTGGCTGAGCAGGCACATGTTTGTTTGGCCTATGAGCTGCCGGTAGCCAAATATAGCAAGAGAAACATGAAAAGCAGATTCTGAGTCAGCATTTGTACTTCAGCAGTGGAACTGGAAAATTAACATAGTCCTTGTGGAAGTTAGCAGTTGTCACTGATTTATTTAGCTCCATACACCACCAGATTAGTGGTATAGATGACCATTTCTGGTCAGGGCTTGGGGTATAACTCCTGCTATTTTTGACATGTACCCTGCTTTTCCCACCATTTCCCCTCATACTTAAGAACCTTGTCCACCTCTCGTCCAGTATTTAACTCTAGCCGGTCACTTTTTCCCCATATGGTCCTAGAAAACAAGCAGACAATTAAAAATGATCCACTAAGCCACACACTTTCCTTTATGTTTTCTCTTTCAGGATATTAGTCATGATTGCTCTTATTATTTGAACAGTGGCACCCACTGTACCGACAGACAGGATCAGCCACCCAGCACAGAGCAAACAGGGAAGTGCAAATGCCACGGTCACAGAGACAGCCTTTGTAGATAATTACCTGTCCTGTGACAAAGATAGAAGTTTGTGCATCAGATGAGGTCTTTATTGTTCCCCCTCTGCTGCCAGAGCAACTACAAGACCCCTTTTCCTCCACATAAACACCTGTGGAGATTTTATTGGTTCCTTCTGGCATAAGACTTGATCATTCTCTACTTCATCTGCCTCTCTGTCGCACTATAGGTCATACCTGCTGACAATAGACAAGTATATTACTCTAGTATTAGTGATTTGACCTTCTCCAGTGGTGGAAATAATGCACTTTTTACTCCACCACATTTATCTGACAACTGTAGTGTCATTGTTGGTTACTTTTGACTTTTGATTACTTTTCAGAAAATATAAATAGTCTAAAATATACGATGCAGTCTCAAAGATGAAGTTTTTTTCCATGACGTGCAAAGTGCAGAGTATGATACGTAATCAATGTGCAATGTTTTAATTTCCGAAAGGTGTGTACATCTGTGACTAACACTAAGAGCTGGTGTGGCAGAGAGTGCTTCAGGCGTGCAGGAATTTGATGGCTGAGTCATCATAAGGTGGTGTTGTTCATTAAGCATCTGAGGGGCAGAGGTGTCCATTCAGTGGTGAAGCTGACCTGGAACATTGAGCCTGTTTGTGGGTAGGTGTTTTAAACAAACAGGCTCAGTATAATGGCCGCCATGTGGGAGGCAGCTGTTAGCATCACACCCAGCATAAACAGGATTTCTTTACGGAGCCACTAAATGTATTGTATCCTGACAGATAAATGCTACAAGTACTTTTCCTGTTTTTCGTGATTCGTATTAAGTGTTTTATTCTCGTTTATGAATGTTGTTATGCCTTTAAAACAAACCAGAAGTTTTACAAGATTGTTTTAACTTTAAAATCTGAAAATCTGTGATATATTTGTCTAAATGTAAATGTATTATTTCTTTTTTGCATGTTTTAGTATTCTGTGAATCCTCATTTTGCTTGACCATTGTCCCCACTTTCTGTTCTTTGTTGTTTTGTATTTATACTGTCTGCTGCTGCTGTGGTAGACTGTCCCTGCATAAAATATTAAAGTTTCATATTATGTCAGTTTTACTGGACAAGGATTCAAGGATTCAAGGAGCTTTATTGTCATTCCAACACATGTGAACATGAGTTGAAACGAAATAAGTTACTCTGGTCCCAGTGCAAGCCAATACAGAATAGATAACTACTAAGTATAAAAGTATAAAATAGAATATGCAGTAATATAAATATAGAAATTTCACAGTAAAACATGAGAACAAATTGTATGAGGAAAAGCTTTTATCACTATCCTAAAATTTCTGCTAAATTTCTGTTAAAGTTTTTGCCTGCCCCACTATTATATGTAAAATTACACATAAAGTGGTCTTGTGGGAGTGTGGGGGTCATCCATTGTTTTCTTGTGTTAAAGAAAGGACAACCCCTGCAGATAAATCAACAGGAGGCTTTCGGGGGAGGGGAGCACTTCTTGTGAATTTAGAGTCGGAAGAGTACTGTCATGTGGCCAACTATTCAAGTCATGAGAAGTGTTGGACTGTTTGGACTTTAGTGAAACTGAGCAGAACTGTTTGTGATGGGAACAGTTTGTGAAGTAAAGCAACAAAAGCTACATTTGGTTAATTATAAATTCACTGACTTGTTTTCCTCACAGAAGTAGCATACGAGAGTGGATGACTACTACTTAAAGCAACAATTTGGAACAAAGGAGCATTTCAAAGAATTGCTGTGTGCCTGTGAGGGGGAAAAAAAACTCAAATGTTAGTAATTTGAATGCTGATTCTGTAAGGCAATCCAAGTAGGTCAAATATGAATGTGGAACAACATGTAGGCACCACCTTTTACAGCCCAAAGGTTATAATCCTTAATGCTTTAAATGTGGAAATTACTTTGGTTAGTAATAACTGAACCCATGTCTGTGCTTTACGTCACATTTACAGCATTGTTACTTGCAAAAGCAGGCTATAAACATATATTGCACACTGAACCATTGTTTCCTATCAAACTTTCCCTCACTTTTCTGGCAATGTCACCTGTATTTACCTCACTATTTTGGCTGTAGAATGATCTTTACTATCTATCTACTGCCTGCAAGAGACAAAGGCAGACTAACTGCGTCTGTGCTGCAGCAGTACAGTCAAAACTGTGTCACTGTGTCATACATAATGACATGACCAATCAGGGCGCAGGTAAGCTTGAGTGGCTGAATTGGAGCTAGCATCAGCCCAGTCACATCAGAGCTCTCAGCCAGTCAGGACGCTTCTAGTCAGGGAACAGCAGCTGTGTCTCTGTGAAAATATCAAGCCGTGTGAATGTGATAGTGCAGAGGATATAAACATGCAGCAACTTGTTATTCCCTGCCCCCGCAGACAGAGCTGAGTGAGCACACGTGTTTCCGAGAGTTAATGTGAGCACGTGCAGTCATTTGTCTATATGCATGAGATTCAATTTTGTGTGCGTTTGTATATGTGTGTCTTCAAGAAAGGTTAAGGTATTCCCAGAAAACAAGATGTTGCAGCTGTTGAAACCACATCCAAATAACACTCTTGACACTGTAGTTAAAAAAAACATCTAAAAATCCCTTTTCACATTCAGAAACTCATCCTGTTGTTTCTCTTTAACAGGATTATACATGCTTCTTGCCAAGAACCCTGCCATGAGACAACATTGTCCTCAACTGACTTTTCCTCCCCTTGTCTTTAGGATTTCTTATTCAGTATTTTGCACAAAACAACAAGCTACAGTTTAACTCCCAGTGTCTCATCCCTCCTTAGTCATAGCTTTAATGCAGAGTTCCCTTCTTCCCTTCCACATTGTAGAAAGAAGAGATAGTACTGGTTTGAACTAGTATGATGTGTTATACAACAACACAGCACAAGTGAGGACAGTCATACTGTGCATGCACTGACAGCAAAACTGTTACGCTGTTTTTGTTGCACCTTCACATGCTATTATATGTTAGATTATCAAGATGTCCATCACAGCTTTTAATAATATTTAGAAACCGTACAAAGTTGGTGCGTGTTTGTTTCCTTTATGCTATAGTGTGAGTGCATGCTAACTGACTAGCATCTTAAAGCTGTGTTTTAGCCAGGGGGGCTATTGTGCAGCTCCATTTATGAGACCCAATTTCATGTTTTTTTTTTTCCTTCTTACATAACATGGATGTATTTTTTTTTCTCCCTCGCCACACAAGAACCACCACGATCCAGCCTGTACATTCCGGTGGTCGTCATAGCAACAGGGCAGCATCCCCCTTCATCCTTTGTCCAGTGTCTCCCCCATCGTTTGAGCTTCCCATGCAGAAGGTGGTTTGGATTCTGCATGCAAATCGAACTAGCCCCTAATTGAGCCTCGAAGGGAGGAAGTGGGAGGTTTTAGATGGCGACTGAATGTCATTAAGTGGCTTTCGCACACCTCGTTGCGAGGTGGTTAAAAACTCCCCACATCCTGAGCTGGCAGCAGTGGCGCTTCTAGCCTGTATGGTGCCCTGGGTGAATCCCTGCTCCTCTGTAGTAACACTATTCTGAAAATATATATGTTTATTTAACAAATTATCATAACTTTTAATAATAACACACAAATATAACAATATGTACAGTCATAAAAAAATACTAAAATTATATACAAAAGTAACAAAAATAGAAAAAAATATATTGATACCTATAAAACAGAGAATTAAGTTACTAAATTGCACAAATCCTTAATCACATAAAGAGAATAACACATTTGAGAGAACCTCATTATTACACTATTGAACTTGAACATCGTGAACCTCAGGTAGGATTTGATGCGCTTCAGTTTTGAAAAGCTCCTCTCTGCTTCAGCTGCAGTTCTTAACGATTTTAACACACCCCAGAAAAATGACATGTCTGTGAAACTATAGGCCTATACTCACAGTATTATGAATGAATTGTGCTTTATTTGATAGCATTTTCCAACCGACATGGTGAAATGGTGTCATTGATGCGATGTCCAAATGGACGGTAAAAAAAATCCATCACACAAATAAATGTTAGGACATATGCTGTCCTGGGTGGCTGCCCATGTCACCCATATCTAAATATGCCCCTGGCTGGCATTACAGATTTTAAGTATGTAATTGCACACCCAGTGAAGAGCTGAATACAGCAGATCGTGATGCAGTCTTGTATCAAATATATGTTTTGTCACATGCTGAATATTCACGTGCCTAAATATATATATATATATATATATATATATATATATATATATATATAGAAAATTGGCACCGGTAGGATGAGAGGGTAGGTTGGGGTGAAGAACATTGTATCCCTATTTGCCTCTGGGAGGGCAGGAAGTTTTACTGGGAATAATCAACTTTAATGCAGTATGTAAGTCAGTGGTAACTGTATGTGAGTCAGTGGATGAAGTTTCTGAGTTCAGTTTTACGTCATCTTGGCACAAATGAGTGCATGTGAGCGGGAGGGACTCAAAGCTTATACATTTCCTCCCACTGTTCCTCTACTCTCTTCCTGCTGTTCTGCACAACAGCTACAATTTGACTGTAGGTAGAAAAAGAGAGATTTTTTTTGTGCCAGATTATCCCCACGGCAGTTATTAATTACTTTGGAATTATGTTTGTTCCAAAGAAAGAATTAAACCATTCTTGTTTCATATCACATTTTGGATTTGGTGACACAAGTTCTTACTTTAAAATATGACATGAACTTTCAGAGACCTGCAATGGTATGCAAAAAGCAAAGTTTAAAAGGCGGAGTTACAGAGGTTTCTCCGTTAGGGAGGGGAAAAAAGAAACCAAAACAAAGTTAGAGTACACGTGTTGGCTTCACTCCGAACAACATCCTGTGAAACAGGACTGAACCTGCCCTCAGATTTATGATTGGTTAACTTGTTCCTGGCAAAGCCAATCAGTGAACCCTCTGACATTCTGTTGTGAGGGCAGTTGGGATGTAGGGGAAAGGTCTCACAGCAAACTTGTTGCCCTTCCCCCTCCAAGTAGAAAGAGGACATGAGAAGTAAATGTTTATGTCTCGTGCATTGAAGATGTTGTGTGCTACTTGTGAAATATTGTTGTCTTCTTGTTCTGTCAGTAGGGAAACAGAATTCCAAATGTTTGTATCTGTGAAGTTCTGACTCTAAACTCTTTTCTAAAGAAAACTTTGACTTAAATACTGCTGACTCAGCATATCTGTTCTTAACAGGCTGCAAAGCTTTGTCACAAACATCATATGCAGACACTATAAATATGTGATAGTATTACAGAAATCTTTAGATTAACACTTTGCCTGTATTTACATAATAAAGATAAGCTGTCCAGCTAAAAGACATGGACCTTGCAGCTCTAACTAAGCTGACTGACAACATGCCTTTTTAGTTCATTTTTTAGTACATAACTGGATCAAAACAAAGTAAGCCTAGTCCTCAGCTACAACAATGTGCAGTGCTGTGTAGCTGTTTATGGCACAGCACAGGGAATATTGGTCTCGGGCTGATGCGGTGAAGGAGTCTAATAACCGTCTCGTGAGCACATCAGTTTCCAGTTACTTCCCACTGGGTCCTAAAAAACATCAGCCAGAACAAAGCTGCTGTTGATCTCCTGCCAAGATATCAGGCAGACTGAAACTTCAGAACAGTTGGCTAAAGAGCACAAAGCCAGAGAGACTTTACCAGAGTTATCTCTAGGTACACTTTGACTTTTTCTGTGTACTGCTCATATTAAAATGCTGTGTCACCAGCTGTTTAAACAGCTGTGAAGTGTGAGGCATTCATATTTCAGACTGGAGGCCAGCATCAACTGTTCCTGCAGCCAACTAGAAGATGCTTTGTTTTTTAAATTATAGTGTTCACAAGACAACTGAGTCTTGTAAGAAATTAACACCAGAGTTTTCTAGGATCATTATCATTCAAGTGTTGACTCCTGAGTGTGTGAGTTTTATGAATCATCTAGTCTACACTGAGCTAAACCAGTGACAAGCGAAGGTTTTCAGTTTGCAGATGGAGCAGCTAAGTGCAGTCCCATCCTGTCACCTTGCTAAAGCAATAGTTTGACATTGAGAAATAAATGCATTTGATTTCTTGCTGACGGTTAGATCAGTTCCACTTCTGTTAGATATGAAGGCCACAGCTAGCTTGGTGTAAAGAGGAGCAGCAGCAGCTAGCCTGGCTCTGTCAAAAGGTGACAAAATTCATCTACCAATGTGTTAATTCGTGAGGCCCTCAGATGGATCCTCCCCCCCCTTTGTTTCTACTCTTTCAGCTACCCAACTTCTTGCTATAGCCTTGTATTTAACTGCACAGGCATGAGAGTGGTATCAAGCAAAGAGGCTTAATTCCCAAAATGCTGAATTATTCCTTTTCACTCCTAAGAAGTCAAGAGCCACACAGCCATGTTGTGATAAAAATAAAAGTTTTAAATGTATCAATAAAAAACACCAGGTTCAGTAAACGTGATGTTTTACCAAATCAGGTGCATTACAATATCGCAGTTAACAAAAGGATAAAACTCCTTGAGGAAATCTACAAATGGCATTATGGACAGATCCACCACATTTGAACAACATACATCTGGGTATAGACATCTACAAAGTGTACCATACAAGTTGACCCAGTGTGTTAAAATCTGACGACATCAAATGTTGCCATTTAAAAAAATAGACACTTCATAAAATCTGAAAAAAGAAAAAAAAAAAAAAAAGAATTAGTAACATTGAAGACTGGGTAGTTGAAAAGGCAGGTCAACATATATTAACAGTACATGAACTAGTCAGGTTTATTAAGTTAGACATGCTGTCCAGCCTTAGCAGCTCTACTCTTCAGTGTCCATGTGCTTTTAGTTACAGACAAAAAAGGGAAAGATGACAAGGGCTATAAAACAGTGTTACAAAAGCCGATCCCTTCTAAAGATGAGGGGAAAGACATACCCTGCCATTACCAGCTCACAACTACCAAGGATCTCATTACTTTGTCATGTTTAAGTTGACCAGCCAACTTTAAGCCATTAAAATGCAGGTTAAAATCATCTCAGTGGGGGGGGGGAAATAAAAATACAGTACTAGTTTAAAAGAAAAGATAAAGTCAGGGGGGCAGTGTCAGAATCAGTCCATGAGCTGTGGATTTAGTAGTCTGCTGGTTCGTCTCCCTCCTCGTTCAGCAGACAGGTGCGGATGAGGGCCTCGGTCACACCGTACGGGTCGCAGTTGGCCGATGGGCGGCGGTCCTCGAAGTAGCCTCTCTTCTCCTGGCCCACGCTGCGGGGGATGCGGATGCTGGCACCGCGGTTAGCCACACCCGCAGAAAACTCGTCAATGTTGGAGGTTTCGTGGTGGCCGGTGAGACGGCGGGCGTTGTCCAGCCCCCCTTTGGGATCGTAGGCACGGATGTGATAGCGGTGCCTCTTCCCAAGCTTCTCGATGGAATCTTCAATGGCTCTGAGAACAGAAATCAAAAGATTCCCCATCAGACATTTTAAAATTATTCAGGCAACACACTACATAAGCAGAGCTGTGAGGTCAACCCCCCCCCCCCCCCCAAAAAAGACAAAAAGTCATGACACTCACTTCAATCCACCATCTTCCCTCATCTCTTTTGTGCTGAAGTTTGTGTGGCAGCCGGCACCATTCCAGTTTCCAGGGATTGGCTTGGGGTCAAATGAAGCAACGACACCAAAATCTTCACAGACACGGTGCAGGATGAAACGTGCCACCCAGAGATGATCACCCATGTTGATCCCTTCACAAGGTCCAACCTGGAACTCCCACTGAAAACACACAGGTTCATCAACGTAAGTTACATTTTTAAATTGACTGTAGAAACGACAAAACACACGTGCAAAGTCCAAGCATGACTTTTCTTTTGTTGTTACCTGAGCAGGCATCACTTCTGCATTGGTGCCACAAATCTGGACTCCAGCATACAGACACGCTCTGTAATGGGCCTCCACTATATCTCTGCCATAGGCTTTGTCAGCTCCCACACCGCAGTAGTATGGACCTGCAGAAAATGAAAATTGGTAAAACCATCCAGACACTTGAGTCATGTTCCAACACAAACTTTGAACTAGCTGCTTACCTTGTGGTCCAGGGAATCCATTAGATGGCCAGCCAAATGGGTGTCCGTCTGTGCCCAGAATAGTGTACTCCTGCTCCATGCCAAACCAAGGATGCTGGTCCTCCACCATCTCCATCACCTTCTTGCATGTAATTCGAAGGTTGGTCTCTGCAGAGAGAGAGAGAGAAATAACTTTCAGATTAGAAGACTAATGCCAGCACAGTTGAAGTTTGGTTACCTGGGCCAGTTTTGCAGACCACTGCGCAAAACAGCCATTCAAATTATGCAGGACTTCCAAATAAGTTCAGTCTAAGGTGAAAGTGTGCATGCACTTGTGTGCTAAGATGATTTAGAGGTTGGTCCATTTCAGGCCAGATAACATGCTGTTTAAATCTAATCCCCAATTCAGGTTTCTTGAGCAGGTCACATTTCTAGATCCAAGTGGTGGCTTTCATTATTCTCCATATAAAGTAATACCACACCCACCTGGTCTGTCAGACCAATCAAAGCATTGCCTCATGTCAAGCAGATTAACTGTTATTACAGTTACTGTATTTTAGTAGTTTGAAATTAAAACCATTTAGCTACCTTACTGCACATTATTTCGTTCATTAAAATATAAACTTTACAGAAATTGAGTTTCTTTGTTACCTGCAGGTTTGCGGTTGTACTTGAGCACTTCACACAGGACCAGCTTGTTGGGGTCTTTACGGAATGGATCACGGAACAGGGCCGAAGGAATCAGATACATGTCGCTGTTTGAGCCCTCAGACTGGTACGTGCTGGAGCCGTCAAAGTTCCACTCAGGCAGATCTACAAGAGGAGGAGGAGGAGGCCAGATGTATTATAATGCATTTTAGACACAGCCTGAATAGTTTTAGGGCGGATTCAGTGAGGTTCTTACCTTCGATGCACTTGGGCTCAAAATCCAGCGTCCTGGTTTTGCATCGGAGCCCCTCTCCGGTTCCATCAATCCAAATGTACATGGCCTGGACTTTATCTCCCTGAGGGAGCGCCATGTACTGTTGCTTGACAGCTTTACTCAAGCTGGCGCTGGCAGACGTGGCCATCTTTATTTCCTACTATAACACACCTGAGGATGATAAGAGGAGAGCAGGTATGAGACCGGGTGTCGCGCTCCGGATCACATGTTGCATAACCGGGTTTCGGGGGGGGGGGGGCAAAAATACACAAAACACCACCATTGTTTCGTCTTCCAGAAAGGAGAAAGGATGAAAAACACGTTGAGGATGCAAAAGGCGACACACACTTCCAGGGTTTTCTCATTCTCCAGTTCAAAAACAAAGAGAATAGCCACTTTGCACCTCATGTGCATGACGCTTTTTTGACTGAATTGAACGAGACATGCATGCTCACAGAGGAAGGCTCATTGAAACCCACGCTGCAAATACCCCCACCCCCCGGAAGCCCCTTTAAACACGCAATATCAGAATATCAGGACAAACATAGGAGAAACCGCATATCTTGCGGTTGTACACCTTGTTGCCAATGCGCCCCGTTGTTGTAGTCATGGTTACGGCAGGTTACAGTCAGCGTGAGGCAACATTACATCATGGGCTTCCTCATTGTAATTCTTCACCTTCCTACGTACAACTAACGGCCTCGTCTAAACATCGTAACAGACTAAATCACAGGCTGAGGCCACTGAAGTCGGATAAATACCCATGTCTAGTAAGAGTTCATTGTCTGTAACAATAATAATAACAAAAAGTCCGGTATATGCTGACCTCCCACCCCGCCAAGACTGAGTGAAACAAGCAAACAAACAATTACCTGGATAAACGAGGAAATTGAAATAAAAACTAAAGGACTGACAGGTCCAGTGTCTTGTCGTGAGATGTCTCGCTAGTGTCTCTCTCATTCTCCGATACCGACGCTCCGGATCCGGCCACATTTATAAGAGCAGGAACTGGGACGGCACGTCTTTGATTGGTTGGAGGGAAGGAAGAGTATTTACTCCAAAGTTGATGGAAGGCACACGCGGCCCGGTCATTGGACAGGCATGGAAACGGAACCGCAACGCCCTCTAGCAGGAGCTCAGCCGCGTGTTACAATGCATGAGCCTCCATTGTGTGCATCTGCGTGTTTGTGTTTGTGTGTGTGTGTGTGTGTTTGTGCGGTGCGTCCTCCTCATCCTCACGCGAAGCAACGACCTGAGGAAATTTAACGTGTGAACAGTCCTCAGATTGAGGCTGAGCACTTCTGTGAAAACGTGCTTCATTTGTTGGAGACGGATTCGACCGTGTGGGAGAAAATGTACACCATCGTCTTCCTCGTCACAAAACCATCAGGTAGTTCTCAGTCCAAGACGCCACCGTGTGGTAGAAGTCAGTCACTGCAAGATTATACTGGTTTTAATGGGAGAGATTATGTAATCCCAATGAGAGAAATCCTCTGGTGCTGGTACAATCTGGTTTTACTCTGGGTGCCCACGTGAGAACATTATGTGTTCGGTGCATCCATAATAGTCATCGTTAAAACAATACATATCAATGCAGATTCTTTTATTACAGCTTTTAACCTCCCTCTCATTCTCTGTTTTAAATTAGTGTGATTTATTATTTATTGATTGTTTATTAAGGAGAAAATGTAGATGTTTTATAATCACTGCGTATTACCACTAATGTTCAGTGGTGGAAAAACTACTGAGATCATTTACTTAGTAAAAATACAAATACCATAGTGTAAAAACACACTCTTACATGTCAAAGTCTTGCATTCAAAATCCTACAAGATCCTAGTCTCTGGAGGTGAAGCTATCTTTAAATATTTTATATACCATCAGGTAGATTAGTCTAGTGGTTACCTGTTAGAGGTAGGGCCCCTCTAAAGGGTCACAAGATCAATCCTTGGGGTTGTGAAATGATTAATGAGGTAGGAATGAAGAAAAAAACAAAATTCTGCTACATGAATTTTTGGATGAATCTCTGACTTTTTTCCAATCTGTTTTTTTTTAAATAAAATATTGGAGAGTTTTACATCTCTGGGCCTAAAACACTTATTTGAATGAAACCATTCAAAAAGTTTGAGGGGAAATGTCTCCTTGGTTGAGCTGCTAACAACTCATAGAAATTTGAGACATGTCAAGGGGCCCCAAGTAGACACTGCTGTCTTTTAGGGGGCCATAAGTTTAAAGAAGTATAATGTAGCTTTAAATGGCGATATTCAAGTAAAGTATTAGCAGTAGTAGTATAGTTCTTGAGTTGTTTACTTTCCACCTCTGTATGTACAGGCCTACACTTCCAATAAGACAGACAGCTGTAACTAAAGGAAGAGTAAATCTGAGAAAATGTTGTAGATAGACTGTGGATTTAAAGTCTATTTTTAACTCTGCACCTATAAATCTTAAGTACCCTTCAAGCCTTGCAAGCCTAGGCTTGTCAGTAATCTGTTAGCATGAGTTTTGCTCCATTCATAATGACAAAGCTGAAAACCTAAAACGAAACTGATCATTCATTCACAGGAAATAGGTAGAAAAAGTAGGACAATTTAATTTTAGCTAAGGCTAGCTGTGGCTATTTCTCCAGCTAGTTTATCTTGAACAGCACTGGTTTTAGCTGTGATTTTTAGCTTTACATGCTGCTCAGATATTCGGGCATTAAACATAAAGCGTGTTAATGAGGCGTTGGGACTCTTAGTAAACATTCCCCAAATCTATGAACTCCACTGGAGGAACAAACACTATTTTCTCCAGAAGATATTCCCTCGTTATGTGATTTGATGCTGGTGGTGGAGAGTGCTGCCTAACACACCTGTCCAAAACCTGCCACAGGTGTTCAGCTGGGTCAAGATCTGGTGCCTTTGAAGGCCACAGCATATGATTCACATTATTCTCATGCTCCTCAAATCATTCAGTGACCCTGCGTGCCCTGTGGACAGTGTCATCTTGAAAGAGACCACTTCTGTCAGCATGGGAACATTTTATCACAGGATAATGGCGATCACTCAGAATAACTTCATATTAATTCGCGGTGACACTTCCCTCTATGGGGACAAGTGGTTTTTAGTTTCCCCAGCTCTGGGCTATCAGCTGTTAAGGAGACTGATGCAGATGAGATCTAAAGCTCTTAGAAGGCCCAGGTCCTAATGGATATTTTTTGGGGCTGCAAAGCAACCTGAAATGACTGTTCCCTCAGTGCCAAAGAGCATGAAGATGTTCCCTCAGGCCTCATTGCTCAAGACCATGTGGCACTAAGCTTGCTTTGAACTTTAACATAACTTAAAATAGGAGTGGTGCTGCATGGAGGCATGAATGAACAGGTCCGCTGCTGTGGTTAGGTTTTGGCATGGATGAAGAGACGGGGCAGGTACCTGTCACAACCCATCACAATACAAAGTGCACGCCAGGTGAAGAAAACGCTGACAGCGACCACTTCAGGACATTCGATTAATTCAACGATAATAACAAAATTGATGCCAGCGTGTATATGAAAACACACTTTTCTCACTGTCATCAACCTTCCAGCCCACTTCTACATCCCAAATTTTGCCCCAACAGGAAAAAATCCCTTTACATGTTTGTTCACAGACATAGTTTTATTATCTTTTGTCCTTTATTTCCATCACCTTTTTCCTTTTTCCCCCCACTCTGGACTTTGTCCAGGGACACGGTGAACACGTCATCCCAGGCTAGTCCGCAGGTCTTGTCCCCACCAAAGACCCGTAGTAGGTCTCCAGCTTTGACTGTTGTTGCAGTGTATCTCTGTGTTGTCATCAGAGGCAGAAACGCACCACATCCACCAACATGCATCTTATCAGCCTGCGGCCCTCTGGTGATGTGATGCTCTGGATTCCAACTGGTGAGCACGATGTGTGCCAAGTGAATTTAACAACAAAACATCATTAATATTAACAGGCTCCTCCATTTATGAATAAATGTTGACACAAAATACATTTCCCTCCTTCAGCATCCACTGTGAATACATCCTTTCCTTTGCCTTTCAAACTTTAGTTTTTTGTTTGAACAGCTTCTGCTCAGATAACAAAGACAAACGTTTTCTCACGTAATTGTCAATTAAACCTGCAGCAGTGATCTACTGAAAAATATATCTCATTATTAAATTCTAATCTCATGTGACCCTCTGTTGTGTTTTTCTATTCAGTTTTGCAGGTCAGTGAATGTACAGCACCACCTGATGGACTCCGAGCTTTACAGCAGCAGATGAGAATCTGTTTTGGGTTCGCTGAGGGTAACACTAACTCCGATTCTTCAGAGACCTGGGCTGTTTTTATCTCTGGAGATCCTGAAAGGAGAAAGTTCCTTCTACCCACAGAGAGGCAAGTGAGTCTAA
The DNA here is from genome assembly GCA_033238685.1 of Lates japonicus. Classification (NCBI taxonomy): domain Eukaryota; kingdom Metazoa; phylum Chordata; class Actinopteri; family Centropomidae; genus Lates; species Lates japonicus. Next base: position 10,765,032 of record BRZM01000010.1, on the reverse strand, counting down.
AAGACAAAATGTAGTCAGTTTGCTTTCTTTTCGAATTGTACAAGTTGTTGAAAAATATTTATTTTTACTCTGCTTGAGGCTGAGTAATTTTAATACCATAATATTTATAAGAATGTTTTTGCAAATGTATAAAAGGTCATATGTTAAATACTACAGGTATTTATCAATGAGTGTGAAAGCTCATTCTTTATAAATAGTAGTTTGAAAAAGTGACTTTCACTCAAAGGTTACTCACAAGTTTTTAACCACAGTGATGTAAAGATTTTTTGTGATGTCATGATTTTTTGTCAAAATCAAATTGATGATTAATGCAAGAAACATGTCAAGTCCTCACACTTGTAGATGAAAACAAAACAATATGATGTGAGGTAAAGTCTACGAATGATCATATTAGGTGTTAGTGGAACCATAAATCTAAAATATATTGTTTTAGATTAGAATGACCTTCCTGTAGAAAGTGAAAGAGAGTGAAAGAGGTGAAACTGTCAAGCTGGAGTCTTCCAGTCCCAGTTCCCATCATAGCGTGGGGAAAAATTACGAAATACATTCAAAAAACTGCTGCGGCTTTAGGCTCCCAAAGAATCAGGTTGTGTTTGTGAGGAATGATGAAATCACAGACAAAGTTACAGAAATGTTTGTGGTTCCCGATGAAACATGTTGAGTTTTCACAGCTTATTCATTGTCACATTTGCCTCAGGGCACCATGCAAGCTGCTTTGCCAGTCTGTTGTGAGTTTCTGGGAAATCTGGCCTAATATTCAGAGAGGATGACTCTTACTGTACAATCTCCTCACTGGTTTGACTTGAAGTGTGAGAACATATCAGACCTACATCGAGTGCTACCAGACTGATTCCTCCAGTTGTATTTTATAGATTTAAAGAGAATAAAACAATGTATTTCATGTTTGTCCTAAGAAGTAGGGAAATAGTACAGAATCCCAGAATTCCTAGAAATCTTACTGTAATCCCTTTTTGTGAGACATTTCCTATTTACCCAGCACAAGTATTACATATCATTCACTATGTTAATGTTTCTTTTCAGTAAACTGCTGTGATGCTGTATTGTTTTGTGTAATGTGAGACGACTACTGTTCCTCACAGATTCATACATCTTCAAAGCAGCTCGATGTTTGGTCAAATATACAAAAGACAGTCAAAGTAAAACATTAGGACTGTAGAGTAGTGAGATGAGTGAGGAGATGTATTTTCTTTTGGAGCAATCAGTTGATATTCCAGCAGAGGGCTGCAGCCACCAATACAGGATTTTCATGAGGGAGAACTGTGCTCCATGGTTTCTATTCTGAATCAGTGAGCAACATTAACCTGTATATTTTTCTTGGTGGATGACCTCAGCAGAGAAACTTCAAACAAAACCAATCTTAACAGTGTTGATTTAAAGGATATACTCGCAGTTTACATTATTAAAGATTATTACACGTCAGATCTTGCATGATTTAATGTAAACTGGTTGTTAGACTATTACTGGAGGCCTCTATGGAGACGACTGAACAGACAGGACAGAGTACAGTGGTGCTATTGTTTAGCAATGATATCAATAAAATGCATTTAGAGGATATTTTCAAAGTCAGAGATACAAAGTGAGGATGTTTTCGACTGTGTGACTCCTCCCCTGGAGCTGTATTGTACCAGTGTATATTTTCAGCAAGGGACTTCAGAGTAAAAGTGCACCACAAACTTTCTCTCTGCAACTCGCCTCCTGGTTTGCAGGCTCGACACTCAGCGCCGAGGTTGATAAATAACCCTGCACACATCTTACACCTTCACCCCATTCAGCCTTTTAACAATTAGGCCCTAACCCCTGCGATCCCTCGGACGTCATATATCATCATGTCCTCTACAAACCACAGGACAACACTACCCAAAATTAATAAGGCTGACAACATACTTGTCGCTATTTCAATGCCCAGCATGTCCTCTGTGACTCATCAGTTCAGCTGTAAATCAGGCCAGGAGGAGCCCCGAGGGACTGTGTTCCTCTAAAGCTCCTTCAAAACACTTTATATGGAGCATCAATAACCAAACACTTTGCAATAACACTTATTGACACAGCAGCATGAAATACTATTGATTGTTCAAATGAAAATCAGCAGGAGCACTAGCTGCCACTGAGATTGTTGCCTTTTGCGTGATTTTTGTCCATATTCTCTCTGGTATCAGCGAGGACACATGAGCATCATGGCTATATTTAATCCAGCCTTGCCTTTCTTGGGATAATAACTTTTGCTCCATTCCAGGACTTGTCTGTCATCTTGACATGGCAACATTCAACCCACTGTTTCATAATTTATTTATTTCCAATACCACTGAATTTTTGCTGGCTTTAACTAGGTATTACAGGGGAGGTGCGTAGATTGAATCGTGACAGAGACAACAACGTTTCTTGGTGAAAATAAGTGAATATTGTGGGCAGACTATATAAAATGATTTTTGCTCAATTTTCTTGGCATGAATTTGTGTGTTTGTTATCCTGGTCTCTCAAATTCATATGGGATGTCCAAAGCTGATAAATCTTGGCTTCCTTTATTTTGTTTTTCAGTTTTTAAATTCTGAAAGTCTTGTATCCAAAACATAGCACAGTGTATACAGAATTCATGATGCTATGGACCACAATTTTAAATGGAAATAGTAGTAATATACTTTATTATAATAGCAGTTATACTGTGTTTTATATTGTTCATTTCTTTATAGTTTTTTAACTTACCAATATTCTGAACTTGTATATATTTATGCCCTTCAAATCAATTTCCAGTTAGTCAATGTCCACTTAGATTTCAATTTAAAACAACTGTAGCATGAACTAAACAGAATCATTACAACTTCCACTTGGTCATAATGACCACGTTAACCCTTCTCTAGAATGATTGAATATGTTTACTTTGACCAGTGAACTGTAGCTACAGTTTCTAGCTTTGAGTGAACACACACCCACGGTGAGGTGCAGACCTGCAGGAGCTTCAATGCAGTTTGTGTTTTTTATGTTCAGAATCTAAGGCGATTATAAGTAACATGACCGGTTGTTTGACTGGACATATGGAAACCAGACATGATCTCAGACACCGTCCTGTTGAAGGCGAGATAGCTAAAAATGTCTGATGGTAAAAAATGGGATACTGGAGTAAGACTAGGTGATGTGTTTTGATTTTGATACTGTAGCTGTTATGCTCTCACTTCTTATCTTAGGATTGACAATTTATAGGAGGACATAGGAGGGTCAACTTACAGTAACATGGCAACACAACAGTAAACTGCAGTTCTGATTACAGCTTGGTATTTTATACATGTACTATTGTAATATGAACTGGTTGTAGCTGAAGTTAAAGGAATCATTTTACATTTAATTAACTAACTAACTTTCTTGCAGCCAAGAGATTTTAGCTTAGAATAAGGCTTGTTTAATATGTAGAAAATCTGAAGTGTGTATGTGAAGTTGTGGCTTTGGCTCTACCATATGTGTTGTTTTTAGTCTTTATTCTAAGCTAACCATATCCACGTTGACCCGAGAGATTTTTTCATCTAATTCTTTGCAAGAAAGTGAAGAAGTTTATTACGGTTCTATACAAGTAAATTGCAACAGGAAATAGGTTTTGAAGGAAATGTAATCGCTGTCAGTTACAGAAGATGTCAGCTATGCCAAGTTAAGGCTAACTTTTAGCTAGGGAATTAAGATCAATGTTAACTGTAAAATTAAAATTGACACTCTTTGTAACTTTAATGTAATTTGAATTAATTTTAACCGTAAGTGGGGTCATCGATCAGCATGTAGGAGTGTTATGCTAAGATATTTTATTTGTAGATAATAGCACAGTTAATAAATAATGCTAGCTACCAGTAGGATAAGGTACGCCAACACGATGCAATGTGGGTTATCCATTATTTTACAAACTTATCTCCTTGCTCCAGCTTATTGAAATCGAGGGTACCAGTTTTCTCAATCCAACTTCTTAAAGAAACCAAATAAGTGCATTTCCTGAAATCTTTATCAATTACT